>CABIKL010002220.1:0-13101 GCA_902196195.1 Aptinothrips rufus
GGTTTTGATTTTTCTTTGAACTGACTCGGCCCAGCAGGATCACGTGACAACGACAACTCTCACTCTGCTGGCTGGCTTGGTCAATCAATACGTACCTAGAGGAGCCTGCCCAGGCTGGCAGCTCGGGCTGTCCGCCCGCGCGCGCGAGAGAGAGAGAGATCACAACAAAACACACCAACCCGACACGAGACTGAGCCCACCTGCTCGCTCCCAGGCCAAGCATGTGCACTGCACGGACCCAGATCAATCACAACCACGGCAAACAAGCAGGACCACAAGGCGAGCCACAAGGACAAGGCCAGGCACGGCTGCGGGGGTGTCTGATCACAGAGTCACTACTGTTCATCCTAACTGACGTCAAGGAAAGTGAAAACCAGAACACAGAAAATCTTGCTTTTCAAGAAATGCCAATTTGAAGGTTCTCAAGAGTGTCTTGAAAATAGCCCACGAAAATAGAGATGAAAGATCTTGAACAACTCCTTGGAATTTACTGTTTCGTAGCCTAGCAATGAGGGTGTAAAATACCTAAAAGAGTTCAATGAGAATTTCTTGAAATACTTGTGTGACTAGACACCCCAGCAGATGAACGCCGCTCGCTAGTGCCCCACGTGGGAGCCCCCACTGACAGCCCAGAACATTCAATCTCCACAGTCATGACACATGACATTCCCACGGGCAAGCACACGGGCTGCCCTACCTGGTCGCCGCGGCCTGGCGGGGACCCTGGTCGGGATCCTGGCGGGGACCCTGGTGGGCAGTGGAGCCGGAGACCACGGCGCGGACGCCATACACTGGTACTGGACCTCAACGTATTTGGGCGTGTCGGGACAAGGGTCGCCGAACAAGGTCGTGGACACGTTAACGGAGCAGTGGCGAGAGTGGCCACATCTGAAATAACAGAGGACAAGAGAGGGGAGAAAAAAAAATGTGCGTCTGTCCAGCTGCGGAGAGACTCAAGGACGAGTAGGGTGTCCACCACAAAGAGGACGGGACGGACATAGCAACAGAAGCAAGCCGCGCCACGCACACAAACACGCTGTAGCAGTGTCGAGTAAGCCCACTGTGCGACAGCACACTGCGTTGTGACGCACTCCGTGACACAGTGTGTGATACACAACACAGCAAGGCTCAGGCCCGCGCACCTCGGCACAAGGGAGGGCGTTTGAGAAGATACCACCGTATCACGGCAGGTGCGACATGTTCAGCCACCGACAGTCCGCTCCGAGCCTAAATAAGCGGCCGGTATTCATCGGTAAAAGCGCAGGCTCCAAAGTTTAAAACCAACCAACAAACATGCTTCTCCCAGTCCTGAGCCATCCAAAACGCGTCGTAGTCCGGATTTTAAACGCCAACGAACACGAGTCGGATCAAATTTATACCTCAATTAAAATTTTGTTCATTTAAATCAACATTCATTAAGTTGAATTTATTCACTTTACTATAGATGGTTATTAAATTAAATTTACGCTACATCAGATTACGTAAATATTAAATGATTATGGAATTCTTGCGTAAATTATATAAAACTTTTTTTTTTTTTTCGGAGGGTGGAGTAACAACTGACTGCTGGAGCGGGGGTCCCGACGGGGGACCTGTCGTCAGGCCTTACGTGTTATTTCGGTCCTGCGAGGTGCACGGCCCGGCTCGGCACGGCCCGGCGCAGCGTTACAAATGTGAGACATTCTAGCCCATCACTGTCCTAAGTGGTGGGCCTGCATGCCCTTCCTCCCTCCCTGCGCTCGCTGCCCTTCAAATAAAAACAGCCCCGGAAGGGCCAGCAGCAGCAGCAGCAGCGCGCGTTCCGTAGCGTCCAGGCAAGGCGAGCCCACGCACATCAAAGAAGTGCCCACTCACCTAATTACCATGGATTATGAGCCGCGTATTCAAAGCGGGAGGAGATGCAGGGCAGCTACACCTGCAAGCCACGCCACGCCGCGCCACGCCACGCCACGCCACGCCAACAATTACCGACCACGAGCCAATTTGCAAAAGAGAGGAAATTGCGGCTTAAAATTCATGACAAGAAAGCCTTTACTCTGGAACGCCAGGAACAAGCGAAATGGTCCCAGTGAGCTTAGGATGAGCGATTGACGTGACGTGTCACCAGAGGGGCGGGGCGGGGCGGGGCGATCTCCATTTCCAACCGGCCTGTCCCCCGCCGCGCCCCGCCTCACCGTCTTGACCGTCTCGCCTGCGCTCTGCTGGCTCGAGGAACGCCCCAAAGGGTTGACTGCTCGTCCGGTCAAGTCCGGCACAGTGCGGGGGCGGGGCAGGGCGGGGCGTGGCGGGGTGGGGCGTGGCGACCTAGTGCCCCACAGTGACCTGACCCCGCTCCGCCCATCCACCCACGCCCAGCAGATCCCCACGGGAAGGGCGAGGCGGGGCGGGGCGGGGCGGGGCGGGAACAGTCAAAGGGTAACCGGCGCGAGGAACGAGAACACAACGGGGGGTGACATAGCAAGCCATCAGAGCAGGCAATGCACAGCGAAAAGCATTCCATCCCACACAACTCCACATAAAACCAACGGCTGTACCGCCCCGCCGCGCCCCACCCCGCCCCGCCGCCAACCACAGCAGGAAAACGCCACGTGACCGAAAACTTGCCAACTTCCAGCGAATCCAAGGCGCCTCTCTTTTATTTAAACAACTGCGGAAGGTTGGGTCACACGTTTCTGGGGAACCATTTCCAATTTAAAGTTTATTGGTGACACAGGCAAGAAATAAAAAGAGGAAGGGGCGGGGGGGAAAAGGGGAGGGGCGGCAGGGGAGTGATTGCTGTTCACGCTACCGACATTCCGCCCCGCCTTGTCGTGGCGAGTCCACGAGCAAAGTTTTCCGACAAGCGATTAAGCGATTCTTTTCCGACAGAGAACTCTCACTATTTGACGTAAGAAATGCGGAGGGAGGGCAGGGCGCATGGCGCGCGGGCGATGCTTCGACATGCAGCCGGTCCCGATGTTTCGCAGGCACGAGACCCGATGGGAACGCGTCGCCCCGTCGCCCCTACATTCCACTCGGGGGGAGCAACGCCGCGAAATCACGAAACAGTGGGCAGGTGGGAGGGGGGGATATACAAGTGCACGTCATCAGGTCCTACGGCTGCACGGTGAAGTTAGTCACGTGATGGTGGTCCTCTCTCAGCCTCGAGTACCTCTACTCCAGCCCCAGACCCTTTCGGCCAAGGTGTGAGGGCCCCCACCCCACCCCCCATAGCCCCAACACACTCACTCTCAGCCTCGCCTCACGTTTCGCCGTTCACCATGAGATGAGCAATTTTTCATGAGGGGAGCGGGAGAAAGAAAATGATGTATGCGCGGGGCTGGATTTAAATTTTAAAACACCGACCAATCACTGTGGAGAGAGCGGCCGAAATTAAAAGTAAACCCACAACGGTCAAATCTACCCACGACTAGGCGGGCCCGGCCAACTATTTCAGCAGAATAGAGAACTGAAATCGAAATTGACATCGTATAGTCGGATGTAGAAGCCACGTGATTTTACATGAAAAATACAGCTGTACAATGTGTTACTTATTATTTTAGAAAATAATTAATCATGTTTTCAAATTTTTATCTGTTTCGAAAAACGCTGAGGCAGTGCAAGTACATATCCCTGCAGCGAGCCTCGAGGAGGAAATGATTCAGAGCTCAGAAGTGAAATTAGAAGGGCAAGATGAATCCCAAGAGAGAACCGACTAACATAAGTAACCGAAAAAGAATAAAAGAAAGAAAGTTGGCCGGAGCCAACAGAAGGTGTCGACGGATTATAGAATACGGTGTCGTGACTAGTGACGGGGGCAGGGCCGGGGGCAGGCCCGGGGGCAGTCGTGATTTGCAGTGCCCAAAGCGAAACTCTCCTTTCCAGCTGAATTAGAATTGCTCTTCGAGGCTGCCCCATCTCTAGGCCGAGTTCAGCATCCAGGCTGTGCTTCTTCATCCCTGCTCGACCCTGTGACTTAACAATTCAAATGCTTCGCCCACAGCATTTACACTAACGAGGGGGGATCAATTGTTCGCACAGTTGATACCGTACTCGAAACAACTCGAAACGAAGGAAGTCGGAAGAAGAAGGGACGCGAAGGGAGATGAAAAGGGCTATGTGAAGGGGCTGAGTCCCCCCCCCCCCCCCCCTCAAAGCTCACGGCGCCGATATTGAGAAGGCGGCTGATTGATTCGAGCGCGCAGAAAAAGTCGGCCAACTGATTCAAGAGGAAAGGAATATTCGTGCCGCCCTAGGTCGAATTTCTGTTCGTCGCAAACGTCATGTTTGATGCGTGCATTTCAAAACTCCAATTCCAAAATAATAATAATAAAAGGAAATTTCCAACAACTTGCGCACGCAAGAACATGAGCGTGAACCGGAATTTAGAAATCACTCAAGAGTCAAAGCTTCGGATCCGGATAACTCAAGCTGTGAAATGGCTCGGCTGCATACTAGATCATGACGCAGTGCGCTGGAAATGTTTTGGCCTGGGGCGGCTTGTTTCTGAAGGGAGGTAGGTCACGACCCACAGACTGCACGTCGACGACTGACTATCTCCACCACTTCACCGCCACGCCCCGCCACGCCCCGTCCGGACAGTGGGCCGCCACCACCAGACGACGTCTGTCCAACTATTCGACGAGCGCATCATCATACCACGCAGAAGAGTTGACAGGCGACGCGGGGGCGGGGATACACTCCTGCGAGAGAGGGCCAGACGACCATTGGCGGAATTGCGTCTAGGAAGCAGAGACTTATACATTTTTATAGAGCGACTTTGTGTCTCAATGATCTGATAACCAATTTTTATTTCGAATCCCACTTGTTTCAAGATATAATTTTATATGTTGAACATTTCGAATATTTTCGAAATACGCTAAAATTTTCGAAACCTAATATTAGAGTGGCGCGCTGCTTCGAGTGGGCATCCTCCAATCGCAGCTAAGTCCCGCCCTCTCCAAGCGGACACAGCTTGTAAGTCTCGAGCTGCGGTGTGGTAGGGTGGCCCCGCGCCCCGGCGCCCCGCGTGGGGCTGGTGGGGCCCAATGGCGCTGGTATTAGCGAGCCGAGCAGTGCTCTCTCACGTCTCTATTCACGACTTAAGCTTCTTTTTATGGATCGCGTGGATTTTTCTTTTCTTCCTAGTCTTCTTCCTTTCGCCCTCTCGAACGTATCGATCGCCGAGGGCGGGGGCGGGGCGGGGCGGGGCGGGGAGGGGCGGGGCGGGGCGGGGGTGGCGGTGCGATGTAAGGGATCCACTACCCGCACACACCACACACTCTGCCGCCTCTCCATTTGAGGCGAATAAAAATGCCCCGGCTGCGATTCTGGCTCTGGCAGCGAGAAGTAATGCACGCGGTGGCGGCGCGTAGCGGAGAGACAACGGAACAAAGGACACGGAGCGTAACGCGAGACAAGATAATGATGAGCCGAAACCTTCATCTGACCCACCCCCGCCCCCACCACGACACCTGCAACATGTGAGAGAGAAACGTACCCCTGCTCCGCTCGCGTGGCGTTAGCAACAAGCACCTGGATTCAGACAGGACGACTCAATTGAAAGGGGTGGGTTGGGGGTGCGGTAGTGCGAGCGGGTCTACACAACCCTAGCGGCTCTTCACTGCCAAAAAAAATTCAATAATTCCACGAAGAAACAGTTGAAAAAAAAAAATAGATTTTAATCATTATCTAAATGTCTAAAAATGTTGAAAAAACGACTTCACTTAGATAAAGTCGGATGAAAAAGTCCTAACAATTACACCGAAAATCTGATATCTTCATAAAATTCCATCTTTTTCTGGTAGAACAGAATCTGAACTGAACACATTCAACATATATATGAATTCAAGACATTTCGGCTCCCCCGAATGAAAATAAGATAAAAAGGGTAAAGGGAGGGGAGTCTAAGGTTGTGAAAGGGTGCGGCAGTGTCATCCATCACGAAGGTATATGGCAGAGGCCTATGCCCTGGCCCTGGCCGTAAGTGTGTACCCGCCTAAAAACACAAATATTTGACCAACGTCTCAATTCCATCAGGAGCCCGCCCATTCCGATAAGGTCCGTCATTACACCTCAAACATTTTCCACGCCGCTGGAACAGAATGAACTGGGGGTGGGCCGGTGGGCCAGGGCACGGCACGGCTCAGCACGGCGGGGGTGTATTGACTGATAGGGCAGCGACAGGAAACCTGGCAGGCCCTTCTTGTGATGGAGCGCCTGGAAGGGTCCTAGCCCTTGACATCCTGTTCTATCTGCCCCTCCGCCCGCCCCGCCTCGCCGCGGCCAAGCAAAGGGGATGACAGCTCCAATGCTGAACCCACCCCCACCTCCCGCCCTTCCAATCGCTGGAACAGCAGGTCTGGGCGTAACTCTCGCAAACTAGCGCAGCGCAGACCTCCCACAGACCGCGTCTCATTTTTCAGCCAATTACGGGCCTCCTGTCAGCAATATACCATCGCGACTTGGGTTCCGATTGTCAACTGTCGAGGGCCGGGCGCCACGCCGCGCCACGCCGCGCCTGTCGGGGAGAGACCCGCCAGCACCGCGAGCAAGGAGGTACGAGTCGTGAGGGTGCGCAGGCACAGCTCGGTCCCGTGAGCACGTCGACTCTCTCCCCCGCCACGCCCCGCCCCACCCTGCTGTGGACTCGGGGGCTGCGAGTGGCGCTGAGTTACATGCCGTCACGTCACGTCCAGCACACCCCCGCCCCGCCCCGCCCCACCCCGCCACCCCACCTTGCCCGATCACCAACTACACGCGCTAGCGGCTAAAAATGAAGGTAGCGCGACAAAAAATTATAAACACAAGACAAGTCCCGCCCTGCTGCTGTCGTTGAAATAATAATAATAATAATGACATTCGAAAGGTTTTTTATTTCCGGGGATGAGCGGGGGAGTAAGAAGTTGGGGTAAGGGAGAGAGGGGCGGTGGGGGGAGAGCTTTTACACCACCAGTGAATAATTAAGAGCGGCTGCTGCCCCGCTGCCGCCACTTAGGGGCCATCCCTAATGCATGCAGCAACAACAACAGGCAACGCCCCCCTCCCCCCCCTCCTCCCGCGCTGCGCTGCAGCCTGGCCCGCACCATTAAAATAATCACAGCTTGACGCAGCGCGGCGTGGCGTGGCGCGGCGTGGCAGGAAGGTGTTAGGCCGGCTGATCGGATGCCCTAGTCCCTGATTTATGCCTGGGATTGCATTTACTTTTATGTCACCCCGCCATTAATAATGGACAGAATGGGACAAGCGATCCCGGGGGGGGGGGGGGGGGGGGGGGCGCTATCTGGACTGCACTGCGAGCCTCGATATCAGACTCGATGTCCTTGCGATACTACAATACCATCACGCAGGTCAGGAAAGTCCAACAATGAGCTGCATCGAGTAGCAGCATTATTGGCCACGTTGACATCAACACCCCGGAGCTGAGTTACTGCCTGGGTCAGACCAGAGAGGGTCAAAGGTCACCTACAAAAGGAGAACGAGGTCCCTCTGTTTGACTTTCAACGAGCAAAATTATCGACAGACAGTTTCGACATGTCTCTGCGCTAGGCTAGCGAATTACTGAAAACTTGACTAATTTAGGCAACTTCTGCTAAAATAAAATTTTTGCTATCATCAATCTCGAAATAAAACGTAAAAGTTAGCGCAATAAAACCGATCGTCAGAAATGAATGTGCAGTCCAACGTTTGAAATTAAATAATAACGAAGTGCATCACAGAGACACAAAACGCGGCGTGGTCAGGCTGGCCCTGCAGCACAGAGGCGCGGCCCGCCAAGGCCCGGCTCCGTGTGAAAAAACAGCAATTAATTACACATGCTAATGACTAACGCTGATGCTGGTTAGTGATTCATAGCCCCTTTATTCACAAATAACTCGGTCTGGCCCGGCCCGGCCAGGCCCGCCACGCAACGAAACAAGAACAAGAGCAGATAAATAATAATAAGAAGAACAAGCTCGCGCTGCGCGGAGGAGAGCTCCGCCAATCCGCACGGCAGCAAGTGCAGTGCAGGGGCAGCCGGGACGCAATTTCAAAGCCTCCCACCCGCCCTCCCTTGTCAGTCAAACGGCGAGCGGCAGTGCACACTGGAAATTTGGATGTGATAATGCTTGCACAGAGTGTTAATTTTTAACACATCTCCCAAGTATATCGTGGAAATCAATGGCAGGAGTGATAATTTGTTTTTGCACGCAACGTGTGTAAATTTTTATCACTCCCGCAATTGGTTTCCAAAAAATGTATGGGGGGAGTGTTAATTTTACCACACAATCTGTGCGATAAGTATCACATTGCAATTTCCAGTGCAGGCTACCACAAGGTTCACTCCTCGATTCGGGCCTCACACGGAACAGAACATCGCCGTAAACCTAAGGAGTCGTCCATAAATTACGTAAGGCAAAATTGGCCGCTTTTTATTTACCCCCTCACTCCCCCTCGTAAGACGAATAACCTAACCTCACCATGCTTTTGGTATAGGACCGTAAGATACGCGTAGACCCCCTCCCTCCCCTAAGAGCCTTACGTAATTTATGGACGGCCCCTAACTCCAGAGCGTAATCTTAAAAGCCTTTGTTCCTCTCCCCGGGCCGGCCTTTAGGCCCGGCTAGAGCCGTATCGGTCTCGAAATAATACGAGCTTTTAACTCTCAGGTTGCGTTCGGTGATTATGCCCCCCCCCCCCCCCCCCGGTTCCGGTCCGCCCCTGGCTGGCCTGCACGACGCCGCTCAGCCTTGCGGACCGCCGCGCCGCGCCGCGCCCGCTCTAGAGCAGCCTTCTTTAGCGGAGGAATCCAATTCGGCAGATAAAATTCATTTACCGCGTCGCCTAAAACTCCTTCCCGCTGATGAATAGGCTGGCCTGCTTTTAAAAGTCGCATCCCCCCGCCCTGTACACCGATATTACAAGCATTTGCATAAGCCAGCCGCTGTAAAGTTCACCCGGCTCCCCCTTGCATTCCACTCCACTTCCACTTTCAATGAATCAATGTCTGTACACTGTTAAAAATTAAAAAATAAAAATAAAATAAAAAGTCTTAGCTTTCTGAAGCCATTCTAAAGACCTAATAAGAAGGTGAATTTCCCCTAGGCTAGAGATTTTTATTTTACCAAGCTTCTCGTAGATGTTTGTAGCGACTTCAAGAGAGGCTCTCAACTAATACAAATTTCTTTTGAGCATACGTTAAACGAAAACGATGGAAATTATCGCCAACTAAGGCGGTCTTAAGCAAATTAGCAACAGTTAAACAAGTAACGATCAGCTCAAATTTCGGAAAATTAATAGAACTTACAAAACTTCTGATACACGCGCGGTGTTGACGACTAAAGACCTGGATACTGTACTGGGGAGAGAAGCGAGATGGCTGTCCCGCCTGGTCCGCCATCTTGACCAGTGACTGGGGAGACAACTACTGCGATTGACGCGCCAGCCCAGTATGACAATTAAAAGCGTGGTATGAGAAATTACGCGCATATCTCGTTTCTTTGCAGAGTATCCAGGTCTTTATTGACGACTTGTTCCCCGCTCGGCTCGGTGCACGTCGACCCTCCGCCATGTTCAGAGCGCTACTATTTTCCTACTCGCTGGGCTGAATCTCAGTGGCCTCCTTTATCAAGGCCATTACAATGTACCACACATAAAGCGGACCGTAAAAATAATTTTAGTAAGAGGCGCCCTGTCCGGCCCTATAAACTGGAGCCTTCATCGGAGTAACGACCGCGTCCCACGGCCCGCGTCACGACGTCACGCGCGTGCTCCTAAAGTTCCGACCAATTTCTCATATCGGGCCGGATCGGGCCGACACTAGCCCGTTCCATTTGGTTCATCGCTTTTTAAAACCGCTCTGTAAATCGCGACCCAAGGGAGGGAACAGTACGAGTACCGTGACGTGCCGGCCCGGACAGGTCAGTCGACTCTTGGCTCGGCTCGGCTCGGCTCCGCTCGGCTCGAAATATACCGAAACGAACCGACCTGTCTCATCTCTCAAAACGCGCGCGCCCGAAGTTTACATGCGATCGGGGTGATTTTTTACTCCGGGGCGACAGAGTGCAAGGCAACACGCAGGATCGGGAGGACCTCCTGCCATAAAGAACACGGCGACAGAAGTAAGAACACGTAATGACGTATCTCACGAAAGACGGGTTCCTCATGGATAATACCACCCAAGAGCTGTTGTCTTATCTGACGCCCAGGGGGGTCCCGGAGGAACGGGGAGGAGCAGCCGGGAACCCATCGAGGTCTGGAGCTCGTACACATCACACACACACACACACACACCACACGGCAGGGACGATCACACACATCAAACACCGTACACAGCAAACACAGCATCACACATCAGCAGATATTAATGACATACATCCCTAGAAGAACAAGCCCCACATCGGGACGGGACGGGACAGGACCACGATTAGACCAGACCAGCGCCATAAATAGCGGCAACAGCAGCGCAGCCGGACTCGGTGGGATACTGCATCATTTCCAAATCTCATCCGCAGCAGCCGGCCCGGCGCGAGGGCCCTATTTAGGACACTTAGGGCCGCCCGATAGAGGAAAGAAAAGGGACTGGAAACGCACTATACTATAGCCTTGCATCTCGGTCCTCAGCCCTGGCGGGGCTTGGCGGGGCATGGCGGGGCATGGCGGGGCCTGCCACTGGGCGTAACAGTCGGGCTGGCTGGCTTTAACGGCCTGACTGACTGTTTTGTTGCATTCCTCCGGCCGCAAAGCAGCGCAACCAAACGCCACTCAGCTCCGCGCCACGCCACGCCACGCCACGCCACGCCACGCCACGCCACGCCACGCCACAGCCTCACAGCGCGGCGGCGGTGCAGCGGCCCGCGATAGGCGACTCCTTGATACCCTTTAATTTACACATATATTTCAAAAAGATCATTATCCGTTTCGCGGGACATGAATCATCGGACTATTAATCTCGCCAGGGTCTAGCTCTGGGCCCGCGAGCCGACAGCCCCCCCCCCGCACCAGACGAGACGAGGGGACAACTTCTGGGAAGAGAGCGCGGGCCGGGCTGTGCTCTGTGCAGGCCACGAGGTGGGCGGGAGACGACGCGCTGAGTGCAAGTTCGGCCGAAATACACAAACACCGTGTTTCCATTTTCCCTTTCCTTTCCTCCCTTTTCCCTCGGCGGGGCCGACATGCTGCGGCACAATGGTGGAGGTTTAAAAGTGAAGCAGTAGGGTAGGGTAGGGGTTGAAGGGCTTAGTCCCCCACAGTCCAACCCTTGCAGCGCTGGCGGGGGCCTCGCAATGAGAGAAGGATCTCAACCCAACCCAGAAACCAAGGTAGAACAATAATTATGCAAGAGGTCATTTTGAGACCTGTTTTAAAATGATCAGGAAGATACAAAACGCATTCCGAAAAAGGTCTCAAAATGACCTCCGAAAATATTGTTAAACCTTCGTTTCTGGGTTGGGTTGCACCAGAACGTGGGTTTTGCTTTTTCTCTGCAGGACTGTAAAAATTTTGGCCGTCATTTTGACGACAATTCCCAGGCTAATATTTTTTACAACGGTGTCGTCATTGCATCTTGATGACACTGTCGTCACACTTACAAAATGAGAAGCTTTGAACCTGTGTGACGATTCTTTCGTCACATTATGACGAATGTGTCGTTTCACTGACAAGGATTTGTCGTCATTTTGCTCAGATGAAAATGTCATCAAAATTTTCGTCGTCAAGTGACGACAAATTTTTACAGTGTGTAAATCAAGCCCAGGGACAAGCGCAGCGGGACTTACTTTTGGTGCAGCACCCTCAGACTCTTGGGCGACATGCAGTTGACGGACCACTCCGTGTTGCCGTGGTCGTTGCAGATGGTGATGGAGAAGCGGCCGTAGTTAGCGCGGATCAGGTGGATCTGCTCGCCCGCCCGGCACTGGATGGTCAGCGTCTTGCCCTCGCACGCGTACGCCGTGTCGTACCGGGGTTGTTCTGCAACAACAACAACAAGTCTCGGTTAATACCTCGCCTTCCCAAACACAGCTCTGCAACAACAACAACAACTTATTATTTGACCTAAAGTTCTAAACTTTGGAAAAGATAGGCAGAGAAATATGACCACCAAATCGTTAAAAGAAGCATCAAAACTGCAGAATTGTAATAAAGATTACATATTTTCACACAACAACAGATCAAGTAAATAAGCAAGCAACCGCAGAAATAAGTAGGCAAGTAAGTAAGCGGATGGACGGACGGTACATGGTGCAATGTAAGTCCGCCGATGTACTCCATCCAGCCGCCGTTATCATTCCCAGGGGCAGTAAAGGCGCACTCTGATTAGGAAGGGGCAGATGGGAACAGATGGCTCGGGTCGGGAGTGCAGATTTCTTGTCTCAACAGAGTGTAGCAAATGCTGAGCTGATATGACAAGCGGTCTTCATTATAGCTTGGCCTGACCGCTTTAACTCGCTCGGCCAGGGCGATGTGCGGGGCGGGGCGGGGCGGGACAGTTATGACTCCTGGCGGGGCCCTGCTGAGAGCCGCACCACACAGCCTGTCCGCCGCGCCAAGCCTCGCCTCGCCTCGGGGACTATTCATAAATTAAGAGAAGCTATGTCTTTCTTTTTCTTATATGACACTTCATTACGCTCGCACCCCTCCTTCTCCTCGCGGCTTTAGTGTTATTTCTTTTTAACGTCTCTTAATATTGTCACGGGATCGCCATGATGGGGGCCACAACTTGATATCATCGCCCCAGTCGAATGGGGCACCTGAGCGATCAGCTTCGGACTACGGCGAGCAAATGTCCGAAATTGTTTTAAACTAATGGAAATTCCGCGAATTCCTATAACTATAATATCTTTGGCGAATCAAAATTTAAGCAAAGTAACGGTCAATGAATTGGCATTACAGCCGTTGAGACAGCGCGACAGGGACGACTTGTTTTCCTAGCGCGTTACCACTATCCAGTCATAAAGTTAAATTACAGATGAAAATTCGAAATTTCGAAATAAGAAGTTCAAGTACTTGATCCAAGTTTCATCATTTCTTAAAGTTAGAAATGTTAGCGGTTTGAATATTCGTATGTGAGATAGTACAGGAGGCTGCTGCCAGGATCGGATGGGCTCCCCCCCCCCCCCCCCCCCCCCCCCCCCCCACCCCGCC
>CABIKL010002221.1:0-13097 GCA_902196195.1 Aptinothrips rufus
AACCCCGTCCACCTTTCCCTCCCCTCCTGTGGCTAGCCTGTGGATTTAGCCGCCCACGGCTGGGATTGGCGTGCGCGGCACGGCGGTGCGTGGAGTGAACGGGGAGGCAGCACGCGAGCCAGCAGAGGGACAGAGGTGGGAGAGAAACCCTGTCACCGGACTAGATTTCTCTGAAACTGAGTCGCAGCTCCTTCTCGGCGCGAGCCCACACCCGTTCAAGTCTGAATGCTTTCCAAGGAAGTTTAGTGTCCACGCAGCGGACATCTTCCCTCGCAGTCTCCTCGACGTGATGTGGCCCCCCCCCCCCCTCTTCTCCCTCCCCCCGGGAGTATGAAGCCTCATTCCTATGCAGCAGTACGTCTGAATCATGTGCGGGGGCGGGGCGAACGAGGAGCGCAGGGCGTGGCGGGGCGTGGCGGGGCGGGGTGGAAGCCCTGGAATCGTTTTGCGTGGCGCGGTGGCTCGCTGCGCAGCGCTGACCACAGGGGCCCCGCCCCTGCCCGCCCTGCCCCTTCCCTCCCGTCCCCTGCCCGTCCTCTCACGATCCTAGCTCAGCCTATCAACGGCCTGCGTTTTTGCGTGTTGGAACAGACTCATACTTAAGTCCGAAGCCATCTCGTGCACGTGCTGGGACCACATACAGTACTTCTCCTCGACAAAAAGAGAGAGTTAAGTGCAGTCAGCACCGTTTGCTGACACTTGGTTTAAAATATTCTCATGTTTTGCATAAATGAGAGAATAGACTTGTATGTGAAAACTCATACAGTTCCGAAGGACGGCCTCTTTCTTCACATGACTGGATATTACCTTGCAAATGAAGGCTACTGCAGCCCCCCCCCCCCCCCCCCCCCCCCCCCTCGATCCAGGTCTGTAGCCGGCGGCTGGGCGGGTGGAGTGCGGTGCTGCTGCTGCGGATCTAGATGAACGTCTGATAACGCGGGACCCAATGCTCTATACGATCCGTATTGAATCAGTTCTCCTCGAGAGCCCCTCCCCTCCCCTCCGCCCCCGCACCTCCCAGTCCCTCTGCTCCCCGGCCTCTCGCCCTGGGCTGCCCCGGCCGCGGCGGCCGCCAGGCTCTCTGGAGCTCAGCCATATTGCGTAACTCCGTTATCCTCACTGAACCACTGTTTCCATATCTTCTGCATCGTTTTAATGATACTGATTGGACTGTACAGCACACCCTGGCACACGTTTTACTCTCTTGCACCGTATGTCGTGAGATAACAGCAGCCGCGGAGACATCTCAACATCTTTATCGACACTGCGGTCAAGTTACAGCAACCTTTGCATTGACGGAAAAGTGAAGAATCAATTGCGCTGCGTCGCTTGCCCGATCCGTATAATTTGTTTTTATTTCTTGCTTAACTCATGTTCGTCGCGAAATAAAACTTACCACTGCATTGAAGGGCCCGAGTATCAAGAGCGTCATCTGCCCTCAAGGTTAGCTGATGCCAGGGCGGAGGGCGGCCCTGCCGTGCCGAGCCCTGCCGTGCCGTGCCGTGCCGTGCCGTGCCGTGCCGTGGTGGATAGCGGTCTGCTCGTGCGGAGCCCAGCGGGAGTTACGCCATACGGTCCAGCGCTCTGCCGGGGGTCCTCGCAATTAAGTAATATCGATTCATTAATCGCTACTATACTTGCACCTCCACCATTTTCCTCCAGACTTTATGGCCAGCATTGTTTGTTCTTCGACGCGGTTATTTGGATTAACAGCCCTGTCTGTGCCATGGAGCAGTGGTGCTTGAACTTTCTTGAAAAAGGTGGCTAAACGCTGCGTTCTGTAGGTGTTGTATTTAGGAGATACTGAAGAGTGTTGCATATTGTCTGGCACAGCAGAAATAATATATATAATCTGAAAACACGTCATTATTTTACCGAGCGCTGCACAGAGTACTTCCCCTCCGTTTGAATTGGCGGTCTCTCGAGCGCGGAGTATTTCAGTGACACCTCTGATTGAGTCCTCGTAAGATGATCCTAATATACTCATTACTGCCGTCCTTGGGTCTGTTTTCTTCACCTCGCCTCAGGCCTGCCTGCGCACGTGGAAATGCTGTAGAGGAATTCCATAATAATTGTCAGCAGCTTAAGCTTCGATAGGCGTTGGAAGTATAACACTGGACGCCATAAACACTCCAGCGCTCCCTCGCGGGACTATACTACCACGTTTTAATGGCAGTCTTCTTACCTTTGCAGAGAAGTCCTTTGTAAGGAAGCCACGTCTGTTTATTGTGAGCAATAGTTGCTCTTAGGCGTGGCTTAACCTCCACGCAACTTCCAGAAGACACGGTAAGAGCGCTTTTATATCGCTCACCTGAATGGCGTTGTTGTAATTCTTGGTACTACGAGTCCCTGCCGAGTTGAGAATTGATATGTTTTGGTCATAATATAGCTGTTTCGATTCGTAAAAATGGCATTACACCTTTTATAGATATCAGAACACTGCAAAGTGTTTATATAATATGTTCCGGAATGACTTTGCGTTGTTTCTTTATATTTCAACGCAAAGAGGATACACTAGACGGTGGTGACTTGAACGCACTGATCGTGTTAACGCTTCCTCAAAAGTACTCCTTGCTTCCCTGCCAAAAACTTATGAGGGAATCTTAAAAAAAGTGCGATATTAGTAGTATAAGATGCTAACAGGCGTAGAAAATGTTTAATAATAGTTAAACAAATTCCTAATGTATCGCTCTCTGATTGGTCTTTTGGCGTTCAGGACAGCAGGGGAACCCTGAGGCAGTCAGGAACCGAGTTGTCGGCGATTCACTTGAGTAGAGCAGCGCGTACCTTCACACGTGTGACAGGGCAGGGCAGGGCAGGGCAGGGCAGGGCAGGGCAGGGCAGGGCAGGGCATGGCAGGGCAGGGCAGGGCAGGGCAAAGTACAAGCCGTGGGGCGAAACAGAAACGTACTCCGGTGACGATTCAATTTCCCGGGCAAGACAATGGGGCGAGCCGCCGTACGCAGGCAAGGGGCTCCGGTTGTATCTTGTGCGGGCCGGCCGATATGATACGTACCTACCTCGCAGGGCTATCCAGAGCAAGTCAACCTGCTGCTGTCAACAAGGTATGCACAGCAAGCTTCATAGCAAAGCGCGAAATCTTCAACTAAGAGGAACTCCCAAAGAAAAACAGAAAGTTTCATGAAACCAGTCAATTTGGGGGGAAAAATTAAAAAAAGCTATTCTTTAGAATGCCTGTCAGCATCGGTATTTCCACATCTGGTGGAATGAAAAAAAATTACTTCGTTTCGACGGGTTATTCGAACTTCTTTGCAGTGTACATCACTAGAAGAAAAGCTGGCAAGAAGCGAGACGGCGACAAAGAGACATTGTCAACAAAGTAGCAAATGCTCCAGAATGCAAAGCAGAGACCTTCACAGTTGAACTGATTGAAAGCAAACTGTTCATTTAAATTCAAATTTTATCCTAGACGTAGAGCAAAGCTTAAAACGATACCGCGGACGTGTAACATGCACTCAGAGAGGCGCTTCCTTATTACAACGTGAGTTTCGATGTCCGAACGCCAAATTTAAGGTTCCCGTACCAAGTAAATTTTCATTGGACCAGTTCTACGATATTTCCGTTGTCTGAACGAAATTTCAGGGACGCAGGATCTTATGATCGTACGTCGTACGTGGAAAATACGCATCATTCGCATGATGGAAATTTCTTTACAAAACGGAAATTTACTTGGTGTACGTAGGAAATTTTTTTCATTGCTACAAAGAAGCCGGTTTCTGGGTGTGTCCTGTTGCTGAAACGTTTCAAACGAACGATCGCCAAAAAGAGTACTTTTCGAGTGCAGGCTCGTCGCACCTAGGTCTCCCCGTAGCTACGGCGTAGCGGCCCCCCACGTCCTGGTCTTTCCACCCGCTGCTGCCTCTCATACACTTTAAGTGATTCTCATCAGCATTGCTCCAACAATGATGGGTGGCAAGAGATCCCGTTCTCACAAATCCAGCAGAGAGATGTAACGCGCGTTGCAAGACAATGTGCGGCTCACGCAATGTGTGATGCAGCTGTGGGAGGCTGGGCTGCTTATTCAGTTCACATACGGACGTCATCGCCTTGACGTCCGACTTGATTTGGCCGGGCCAAGCTACAGCCTCGGCTGCAGCCCGGCTGCGGGCCGTTTCTTTTCCACCCCCCGCCGCCTGCTTTGATCCAGCTGCATCACGAACAAGCGGCGCGCCGAAAATAAGCTTCGATCTCTTTCGATGCGAGCCCGTCATGTCTCAATTTAATTATCGCATATCAGGCGGGCGGGGTGGGGCGGGGCGGGTGGGCCGGCGAGGTTACGGCGGTGACGGGCGGCGTGACAAGACGATCAATGGATGGATTCGGCATGACGCGGCTTAACTCGATCTCACTCAGACGTCCGTCCCTCCAGGCCGCGTCGATCGCGACGTCGCTTTGCGTTCGGGCGTCACGACGCTCGCGACCAACCGGCTCGCTCCCGGTGCAATGGGAGTGCGCCGCGACGGTTTAGATCAGTCTCGCGTTCGAGTTATACACTGTTAAAAAAATACCAGATTTGGGGAGCCCTTGACGTGACGCCAGTTTCAAAATTTTTGGAGCTTAATTCGAGGTTTAGGTACGAATGCATCTTAGAGTGTCTCCATCATTTTGATCTAGCTCTCAAAATAACCCCCAAAAATTCTGAAACTGGTATTACTTCTCCCCTGTTCTCGCTTAGAACTCCCCAAAACAGGACTTTGTTTATAGCGTGGGCAGTGTAGGATTTCTGACTCGCTTCAGAAGAGAATGAACCCAGCTCTAATTTTCGCAGGTTCATCTATTTGGAAAAAAAAAATATTCGTTTGTCGTCAATGTAAGAACGAGAGAGCTGTGGCCTGGCGTTCCGTGCCCTCCTCGCGGTGCAATCCAGTCCACACTTGGCAGTGGTGGCCAGCAGGGGGCGCGCGGGGAGCGGGCCTAGCTCTCCATGGAGATAAGATGTTAGCACTGATAAGAGGATGGCTTTGGCGCGTGGCGTCACGCAACAGCTGGCTTGTCTCTGCTCCAGCTAGAGGCACTGGCGAGGAGAGAACTGATCCATCACGTGACTCTGTCCTGTGGGTGTGATTATTGGCTTGGACAAGAGGCTGAGACAGAGCAAAGCGATTACTCAATTAATACTTGTTGGGTGGAAGGTTGGACAGACTCGTGTTGCGCTCGTCATGACGGGGTCTCCGGAGTGCAGTCTCTGGCTGCTCTCTCCCGGGCAGGCTCTTGCACGCCGTGCAGCGCCGCGTGGCGCTCTGCTCATCATGAAGGCCGATGTGTGCGCGCTGCCAGCGGCTGCCAGGGAGACGCGTGTTCACTGTCACCGCCGCATTTCATTGCTCCGGTCGCCGAGTACACTTACTCTCGTAATAATTTCAATCGAGCACGTGCATGCGATGCGACCCACTCGATCCGTGTTCGCAGATGAAAATTAGGTTAAAACTGGCGTTTGGAACCCGGCCACTCACAGACAAGACAATAATGCGTCGATGCTTTATGAATCGTATGCAGATCGATAGGAAAATATGGGGAGAAAACAATTGCAGTCGTTCGAACGAGATTAGGAACGCCTTTATTACAACAATTGATGAAAGCGGACAGTATATTTTCCGTTGATTGCAAATTATCCGCATGAAGTGCTCAATACGTCAAAGTAGCATCGGTTGCCAACTTAGAACGTCTTGTTTGCTCTGATGATTCGTTTACACATTTACCTATCCTCTACCCTTTGAGTCAGAGACGTCTGTACACCGTAAAATAGTGCCATCACAATGACAAAAACATCCTCACAATTATTGTTCATTTCTTTTCCAAAGAATTGAATAATTCTTGTGAACAATTTTGATTATGACATAGTTTAAACTTTAATGACAGATACAAAGGGACGATGGCAAGTTCATCAATAGCTGCTAATGACAAAAAGCATGTCGTCTCTTTATTTAATTCTTTGCAAACAGTTAATTCATCATTTTGGGGATGCAGCTTTACAGTGTAACCTTGGCGATGCTTATTGTCTGACCGGCACTCCCTCCATGACTTTCCCTGCATCCAAATCACAATTGCTCTGCGATAAAGAAGTAAATACCCGAGTTGTCTGTCCATCTTTGAGCAGTGCGATCCATAAAGTTGTTGCGAGGAGGTGGTGGCTCGCATATCACTCCACAAAGTAAAGGCGTTGGCTCCGTGCCGCAGCGCGCCCCGCCCCGCCCCGCCCCGCCCCGCCCCGTCCCGCCCCGCCCCGCCCCGCCCCGCCGCGCCTCGCTCGCTGTGCAGGGGTGTGGGCGCGCAAAGCAAAGAGAAGACGCGACAGAGATACGGCTCACCGCCGAGCCGCTTCACTTCCATCGCGCATATTTTTCTCGTTTGTCGCGACATCTAACGACGCTCCCCTGGTGTTCTGCAGCTCCTAAGGTGTCGCACCACAAGCGATTCTTTTTCAATTAGAATCAGAAAGTTAAAATGGGTGGCTCGAAATTGTTTTTAACTTAACATGGTAATAAGGCCGTACTCACATAAGAAGTCGTTTTCCCTCACTTCGGGAACAACCTCAAAGAAATCTTTGTACATTTACGAAGTCCGTCTGAAAATTTTCTTCCAAGAATCTTCGTAAACTTAAAAAAAATGCGCGATTTCTCCTGAAATTATTCTCGATCAATTTTTCTGCCTTTTTACCAACCCGACTAACCGTTCGAACTTGAATTTACAACTTGTTTCTAACACCCGTATTACGCGTACAACATGGCCAACCCTGCCGACTAGATCTGAATCGAGGCACAAAGGAGGCGAATTTTAATTCAGAACGATAAAAGTAATCAAAAATTGTAAAGCCGTTCCCTGGCGCAATGAAGGAAATTTGACAGTTTCAACTCATTGTTAGTTTTCCGGAATAAGAGAAGGAAGTAGGAAACATTGTTATGTAGATGACTGTGCACGCTGCGTCGTGTGTGAGTATGTGTACACTCGCATAACTCGGTGTGCCGTCCGCGGCAACATATCGCCACCTGCCGCGGGTTATTCAATGGAGCAGTGAGAAGCAACTGGCGGTGTGAATTTCTCATCAGAGGGTCAGAGGCAGAAAGGAAGCCAGTAGGCTAGGCCGTAGCGCCAGGAGGCTGGAGACCTGTCATTATCACGTGGTCCAGCTGCCTCTCTGCAAGTTCATTACAGTGCAACATACCTGGAAATAGAGATATTTTGACAGTATTGTACAGCACGATACTGAAGGACAGTATATCGCTCGCCTGTGGATCAGGAGAGAAAGAGATGAGTGCCTCAGCCTCGCATGGACCGCGGATAGGGCAGCCCTGCTCCGTGTTGTTACCATCTCTCTCTCTCTCTCTCCCTCTCGCTACCCGCGAGCCCGCCCCGGTCCGGCCGGTCGCCGCAGTCACGATAGACAATGGTGTGCTATGATTACACGCGCATTGTTTTAATTGTTACCATTATGAAGTCGGCCGGTGGCGCGATGGACTCCACGCGTTACGTCACGGCCTCCTGGAGATGGACATCGTGACGGGACGGGTCGCACGCTCCCCATTGCTCTCTGCAGGTAAACAAGGCGGTGCACCTGCACCTGCTATACGGCCGAAACAGTTCAAAGACAAATCCTTTAAGGCCTGATTGTAACTCAGAGGATACTTGAGGGTCATATTTGTGTCGTCGTTCTGACAAGCAATTCTAACGGTCAGCCTTGGAATCCTTTCGATTTCATTCCAGATTCCAAGGCTGATCCTTCGAATTACCGGCATTTGTTAGAACGGCGACGCAGACGCCATCCTTCACGGGTGATCCACAACAGAATGTACCAAAGTACCCTTAGAGTTACAACCAGGCCTTGAAAATCAAGGATTTGTCGTGACCGTGTTGACTTCGGGTTGAAACCAGCAAGTCAATCCAAACCGCGTCTGGTTCATTCACGTCTGGTTCATTCACGTCTGGAGCGTTTAGGAGGTAGGCACCCTCCGCACTGCTGTGCGTTCGGGTTGCCGGGCTTCCAGGCGCTAAACGTCCCCACCACTACTTCCCTTCCCACCCCACAACCATAACGGGACGCGCCACGCCCACCCTGACCTACCCTATCCTTGCATGATGTGGGAGAGGGAGAGAGAAAGAGAGATGGCCTGGCCACTGACCATGGATGTAGCCACAAAATGCCATGGCGCGAAGCCTTGCATGGCCTGCTGGGCTGGCTGGCTGGCTGGCTGGCTGGCTGGCTGGCTGGCTGGCTTGGCTGGCTGCCTGGGCGGGGAGGCGACACAGCCACGCATGTCATGAGCGAGGTGTGGGTACACGTGTAACCACTCGCCCTCTGTCTCCTCGCAGGTCTTGCAGCAGGCGCTACGGGCCACTCTAATCGAATTCAGCGCAGCCCGCGAATCAAATAAACAGAGCAGAGGCCTGCTATGTCGACAGTCCTGACACGCAGAGGTCAATGCTTCGAACACACCCCGCCACAGTAAAACCAAAACCCAGAATCTAGGGCGACCCAACCCAGAAACTGTGTGAAATAAAAATATTTTTGGGGGTGATTTTGAGACCTAATCCAAAACGCGTTTCAAAGCTTCCTGATGATTTTGCAACAGCTCTCAAAATCACCTCCAAAAATATTGTTTTACTCTTGGTTTCTGGGTTGAGTTGCCCCAGATTCTGGGTTTTGATTTTTCTGTGCGGCGGCAGACTCGGCAGAACACATTCATTTCACTAGTTAGCATCATAGGCTTGGATCCGGACCTGACTTTAAGAGGTGAGATGAGTCGCAAAAATATAAGAGCAACAAAAATAACCTATTAATCAGGCGGCGCGCCCAGGGGAAGGACCCTCGTTCCGCCCTCGCTCCCTCCTGGATCCGCGCCTGACCCGACAGAGTCGCAACTTGGCGCCTGCTCGGGCTAAATAAGCTGTGTGACAGACGCACAACCCGCAGGTCTCACGGGTACAGTGTGGTAAGCCCGGTAGCAGCTTCCTTGTCCTGCAGGCCAGGCAGGAGGAAAGGGGGGGGGGGGCGGAGATTTGCATGCGCGCACGCACGTCTGCCCGTGGTGGTGCGAACTGAAGCGCGCCCTGCAGCCTAACGGGACCTTCCGGGGGAACCTCGAGTGACGCCCTTCAAGGGCTGCGGAGAGTGACGTCACGCGAAGGACGGGTAACGGGACCAGTGTGGGCGGGGTTGGGGGAGGGGAAAGGTGGGGGGGGGGGGGGGGGGGTGGGGGGGGGGGGGGGGGGGGGGGGGGGGGGGGGCCAGGAAGGGCGCGTCTAGGGTGACAGTCGTCTCCACTTCCCCTCGCCTCGGTGCACTGTGGACGCGACGCTGCTGTCGTCGCTGTCGCCTGGCCTGCAGCTGCACTTGCATTTAGCAGGTGCGCTTTAATTTACGTTGGTTACCTGATTCCAATCATGATGGCCGTGTTGAGGACGTTCAAAGAAATAATGTATTGCACAGAAGAACCAAAACCCAGAATCTGGGGCAACTTAATCCATAAACCAAGGGTAAAAAATAATAATTTTGGAGTTGATTTTGAGACATATTCTAAAACGCGTTTTGAAGCTTCCTGATCATTTTGCAACAGGTCTCATAATCAACTCAAAAATGTTTTTTTTACCCTTCGTTTCTGGGTTGGGTTGCTCCAGATTCTGGGTTTTGTTTTTTCTGTGTGTGGCTTTTCAAAGTAGGCGAGCTGTCCTGCTGGTTTCGGAGTGCAGATGCTGAGCCTGTTCATCAGCTCCACTCGCGGCTTGCAGGCGGCAGCAGCATCCTGATGATCCGCCCGCAGTTCAGTCTGGTCTGGATCTGCCGCTGGCATTAATTTATCAGGGCGATAGCTCGCTCAGAGCCGATGGGCGCCACACACCGCAGAATGCAGGCCAGAGTTAGTTATGGACGGGCGACACGAGGCGACGCTAACAGAATACAAGGCGGTGAAAGTACCACATCCTCAGCGTCTTCTGCTGCTCTAGAGGAGTTGCAACAATTAGTTTAATGGTCACTCGCAGCACTCGCGGCAGAGCGGCAGCTTAAGTAGAATCACGTTTGGTCCTTGCATTTCTTACCAAAACGGAAGAAGGTCCGCTGGGATAGAGCACTCGTCAGGAAATGGTGGCCCTGCTTGGCTCAGTAAAGACAGTATTTTGCTGTTCTTACGAAGATCTAATACATTAGTTCGCATTAGTTTCGAATGAATATTTTTCTGATAGTTAACTGATATGAATTCTTTCGGTTTAAAGTGCAGCAATTGTTCGTCGTGGAACTTGATTTTTGTTCTTCCCGATGGAAGCTGAAGCTCCGGAGGATGAGTAGACAGTGGATCACCTGCTCCAGCTCCAGCTCGCTCCAGTTCCAGCCGGACTCCAGCGAGCCAGCGCAGGGCTCTGCCTGGCTCTGCTCTCTGCACGGTGGGAACAGGGCCGCCACACGGCTCGCAAACAGGTTCAGCTTCCTGCCCAATCTGCTCTGCATCCGACAATCGCTCTCCGCTCCACACAATAAAGTGTCTCAGCCTGATATAACAGGCGGTGCCTCCTCTCCTCAGCCGTGCGCAGACCCGCTGCCCCAGAGACACTCGAGCTGCAGAGAAGTGTGTCTCTCTCGTGGCGGTATGTCACCAGTGCTCGTGTGCAGTATAAAACATGTGGTCCAAATGACGAGAAATGTTTGCTATGTCTTTTAACAAAGAATTAGTTTATTCTTTTAAACGATATTTTCATCACTTTTGATGACCTTTTCCCCAATTTGACGATTTTTTATTCATCACTGTTTGATGATATTGTCATTAGAACTGCAATGCAAAATACACGAGAAGATGAAAAGCTCACAAGTCAATAGCTGCTATCATCATTTTGAAATGATCTCTGTTCAAGGCGACCGTTCAAAAAAAATATGAAAGAATCTCTTAAAGATTTCGAGAAACTAATACATGCTTTTAGAGTGTAATCGTAGAGAAGGTACTAGGAGCTACGACGAATTGTATCCACTGATGAGGTGACTCTTCTCGTGCAGGTCCGTGAGATACGTCAACCATTATAAAACAATTTCGCCACTTTGCGAACTATTGTGTGCACTCGTCGAAACGAAAGCCAAAGTTATTAATACCTTTTTCATAAAAAATAACGACGAAATATTTTAGTGACACCAACTCAGTCCTCGCATGTATTACGGGTCACGTGTCGATGTCAGTTCTCAAGCTCACAGGCTCTCTAGTGGCGTGAGGCCCACCTGCAGCATCACGAAAAACAGGTGGGATCGGCCCGAGGACGCAGTGCATTGAAGTCTCCGAGACGAGAGAAAGAGGAGAGGGGGGGGGGGGGGGGGGGGGTAATCACACCCTGAGGCATCGACATGCAAACCCAGTTCATGCTCCAGTTATCTTAGGCAACCATCGGAAAAGAAACGACACTGATGCCAGCTCGTGAAATATCCGAATTTCCAAACTCTACCGTTGCCTGCTTTTGAAGCCCCCTGACACATTAATTAGACTACTACTGCTTCCAAAAGAATTTTACCGTTGGCAAAGCATTAATTTTAAAGAAGAATCTGTACCCGTAGTTTACATTTTCAGTACAGGACTTGGAATCGATATAAGATTGAATCACACACAACGCGATCGTAACGTGATTCTGAAAATAAATAGCTGCTCTCTTAGTCAAAGAGTCGCATTATGGAAACCTTCAGCAGCATGAAGTGTAGACAAGGAATAAGTCGTTCTTTCATGAGAAGTCACGCTTTCATCATGAAATGATCCGTATTCGAGGAGAGTGAGTAAATTGTGGATGAGAGAGAATGGAGGAAACAGTTGAAAGTGTCGAGAAACGAATTATTACCATAGGCAGGCCCGCAAGGCGTGGGTGAGAAGCTGGTTGCCTATGCTAGAGCTGGCGGGCGTTCACGTCCCAACGTCCCATGTGGTGATTGTGTTTCCTCGGCCTTTCTTAACACGAACGGTACGCTGTAAAACGATTCGTCATTCTAAAGTGTCGTTGTTCTCTGCTTTCAGGTACGTTGGCCGCTGTCTTCGCGACCTCCAGCTCGTAAGTCGTGTGGCGGGCACCGGGACGAGCAGCGCGACGTAGCGCACCACTCGCCGGGCCGGGCTGACCGCGACTGAGCGGTGCCGAGCCGAGCCGAGCCGAGCCGGCGTCCCGACGCCCAGCCGCGCCAACCGGCCCCACTCCTCTCTCTACCCCACCCCACCGACAGCCCGCGCGCTGGTCAAAGCCCTACCGCTCTGCCCGCCTCTGGCGTGCTTGAACTGCCCTAGCCCTGCTCTGCTTGCCCGCCCCAGCCCTGCCCTACCTGCGCTACCTGCGCTACCTGCCCTACCTGCCCTATTTGCCATTCTGTGGCCTGCCTGTACTGCCCTAGCCCTTCCCCATGCTGGCTGTACTTCCCTGGACCTGCCCTTCCCTGCTCTGCCTGTCCTTTATCATCTCCTCCCTGGCCTGGTTGCTTTGCCCTTGCTACCCTGATCACGCCTATCCTTATCTGCTCTGTTTTTCATGCCTTGCGCTGCCCTGCTGCCCTGCGCTGCCCTATGCTCTCATGCCCTGCACTGCCCTGCTGCCCTGCGCTGCCCTATGCTCTCATGCCCTGCACTGCCCTGCTGCCCTGCGCTGCCCTGTGCTCTTATGCCCTGAACTGCCCTGCTGCCCTGCGCTGCCCTATGCTCTCATGCGCTGCACTGCCCTGCTCTGCTCGGGTAAGGGGTAAGGGGTACCGCGTTGCGTTCGGCGTACGGCCGTGCCGAGCAGAGCCGAGTAGAGCCGAGTGTCCCCGAGCGCCGCCGAGTCGAGCCGCGCCGTCCAGCCGGCGTCCCGTTACATGCCGCACCCGGCCCCTCCCCTCCCCAGTCCTCTTCCTCTTCCTTCTTCAGCAGCCTGGACCAGGGGAGCCTCTCCCGTGCGGCGTCTCTCTCCCACCCAGCCGCCGCCGCCCCGCACCGCTCTCTGTCTCTGTCTCCCCCTCTTCTTGCAGATCCGCACTTTCTATTTCAACCGGAGCGCCGCGCTGCGCTGCTCCGCGGTGGACTCCACCCGGCCCCACCCGACCGCGCCCGGCTCGCGGTCTCGCGGTTCTCTTTCTTCTCCGCTCCGTCAGCCCC
>CABIKL010002222.1:0-13096 GCA_902196195.1 Aptinothrips rufus
AAAAAAAAAAAAAAAAAAAAAAAAAAAAAAAAAAAAAAAAAAAAAAAAAGTTTTGCTTGTGCAGCGGTATTTGAACCACTGCCACGAGAACTGTCTGCACCCCGTAGGCGTCAAGTCACAACGTATAACGTTGATGAAAGATGTCCAGATTGCCGCCACTTCCTCTCGCCTGCTGTAAATGAGCGCAGTGCTTGGGGGCTCGCCTGACCTGACCTGACCCGATTAATGACGGTCCTCTCCTAGAGGGCTGTGACTCTGAGCAGGTGTCGCTGAGGCTGCAAGGCGGTGTGATCCGGGCCGCCTCGTGACCAGTGATGTTGTTCCAGTTGGGCGCAGAGGCCGGGGTCGCGGGGACGCGGCGCGGCCGGGGCGCTGCACGCACCCACTCTGTCCGCAGCGGTGCTCGGCGCGCTCTGTGTTGTCCTGCTGGCTCACGGCAGGAGCTGAGCGGAGCAGAGCCGAGAGACAGACCGCCTTAGCTAGTTAATTCATACCCCCCTGCAGGTAAACCCAGACCAGTTACGTTCTCTTGCTCCTTTATTTTCTGCCTGTTTTTGTTATTTATTATTTATTATCATTTCTACTTTTTCGTGTTTTTAATTTGAGATCTATGTCTTGTTTTGTGTGTGCTGTTTAATATTTAGTTTGTAGTTTTGTACTGACTCGTAGAACAAGCACATTGCTCTTTTTTGTCTTTTGGTAGATATTAGTTCAATTTTCTATGATTTGTTTACGTTCTTTTGTAAAGTTAAATTTAAACTTAGCCGAATTATATGTGGTGGAGGATTTAAGTTGGGGGTTTATGTTAAAATGGCAATGAATTCTTCTTTTTCTGTGCTGTTTTGGGTGGCTATCCCTCATATCTTCTTTAAGTTAAGAACTGGTATATAATTTAGCCTTGTATAATGCTCGCATTTACTATTTGGGTAATTTTTTTTTTTCACTTTTCACTTTGTGTGTATCTTTCTTGTCGTCATAGAGTAAGTTGTGTATCTCGAAGTAAATCTCTGGTTTATTTCCCAACAGGCACCCTTACTCGACTTTTCATTTTACCTGGAATTGAGACTGAAATTTAATTTGCTTTTTGACTTTAAAGCCGTTTCATTGTATTTTTTGCTTACTCAATAATATTAATAATTTTCTCCAGGGTAGATGATGGTTATTCGCTCGACGTGCTCCACTTAGGAACTAATGGTGTTATGTTGCATTACTGGTAACTTTCGTACGAACAGGCTTCCTGATTTGTTAACTTGCTTTGAATGACCATATAGCTGCATTGCCTGTATATGCCTGTAGCTTGACGCATTGTTCTGGAATCTGCTTCTAAGCCAACTCGCTTCTTTAATTTTCCTGGTTCTGATGAGCAGACGGCTGGGGGGTCTGTCCCCAGCTGCTTGGTAGTGCTCGCCGTTGCGTCGCATAACGCCACTGGTTTGTGTTGCAGGAAACGGCCCACCTCCTCATCTTCTGACTTCCTCAGCGACCTGCTCAAGAATCGCGGCCAGGGGGGTTCCAGCTTCGGCGGCCTCGGGAGTTTGGGCAGCCTTGCCGGCCTGGGAGGTCTGACCAGGCCGTCCAACCCCTCCACCAGCGTGCAGTACCCGTCCAGGCCTGCCAACCCGCCGAGCAGCGTGCAGTACCCGTCCAGGCCTGCCAACCCGCCGAGCAGCGCTCAGTACCCGTCCAGGCCTGCCAATCCCCCGAGCAGCGCTCAGTACCCGGCCAGGCCTGCCAACCCACCGAGCAGCGCTCAGTACCCGGCCAGGCCTGCCAACCCCCCGAGCAGCGCTCAGTACCCCAGCAGGCCCGCCTCCAATGTGCCATCATACCCCAGCTACCCCAGCAGCGGTGCCGGGCAAGCCCCCGCCGGCGGCGGCTGGGTCGTCCCCGGCAGCAACGCCAACAACGCCCCCACAAGGGGCGGCGCGAGCTCATACCCCAACTACCCCAACTACCCCTCAAACTATCCTTCCAACCAGCCGTCATACCCCTCCTACACGAACTACCAGCGCGGCAACCCGAACCCCTACCCTGGCTCCAACCCTGGCTACCAGCAGAGCTACCCCGGGTACCAGCAGACGTACCCCGGGTACCAGTCGGTGCAGCGCTACGACCCCCGCAAACCGCCGCCACCCGTGGCCAAGCCCACCTCCTCCTCCTTCACCAAGAGCGTCTCCAACTTCTTCAAGAAGGTCTTCACCTAGTCGAGGCGGCCCCTAACCGGCTCACCATGTCGCTGCAGAGAGAGAGGATACGATCACAAGGATACTCCGCGCCTTGTATCCTCGGATCGGATCCTGCTATCCGGTGATGTGCTCCGCCCCCGCTCTCCTTTGACGGAAACTACGCACGCTCTCTTGCCAAAGACCAAAGAGTGTCAGTCGCGCTGGGAACTATTTTTACTTTTCTTCCAAGTTCCTTATTATTATTATTGTTGTTGTTGATGGTGATGAACTTTCATTGCATACGTTCCATATCTTAAATCTCGGTGATTGCAAGATATCTAAAAATTTTGCTCCGGATCAGTACATTTCTCTCCTAATCGCTGAGCCATTTTTTTTACGACTTTTTACTTACATTCTCTTTTATGGGGCGAGTCATAAAATGATAAGAAAATGTTAGGTTTACGTTGATGGGTAACATTAGATGTAATTGCTGACTGTTATCGATTGTTAAGGAATTTGTGTTATTTTGTTTCTTCTACATATCTTTCGTCTTTTAGGTCCAAGTTTGACAAGCCTGCAATGTTTTTTTGCAGCTCAATTTCTCTCTAATTGCCTCTTTTGCCATCATCATTTGTATCCGCCCCCAGTTTAGTGTGTTGCATTTAAGACTTACATTTATTGACTTCTCAGCCCTCTATGCTGAATCTCGTTCGAATTTCATTGAGCTTACTTTGTGATACTTTGATAATCAAAACATTTCTAGTTAAAAGGATGTTTTCTTCAAATCCACAGTGAATGTGTGAACATCTGTTGAACAGTAATCACGCTGATTGTAACATATTGTATTTTAATTTGTACACAATAAAAATTCGTTTGCCAAATTTCATAACTTATGATTTCATAAGCTTCCTGACGTCCTCGACGTACACTGAATGAATGCATGACCAAAGCAAGTGTCACATGCGAGTGGCTCATATACGCTAACAGTCTTATCAATAACAAGTAACTTTCTCACTGAGACGAAATTAAAAGAAAGCCATGAAAAACATAAAAATATGATGTCCAGGCAATAAAATGGCAGTCAGTCCCTTCACTGGAAGTTTAAGGGACACAGGAGACACTCGGCCAGAAATGATTTATCAATCCGACAACGATTAGAAATCGTTGTTGTCGATATTGTGTCAAAGTCGATAATAGCTCGATTTTTTGGGGGTCAAATGACATTTAACGTAGTCGTTTCCCCACACCGAATCGACCGAGGAATCGACGCTAATTCGTGGATTCGACATTTGATGTCGACTTTGTCGACATCGAATAGACATCCATCGCAAAATCGATGAATCTTTCTTGGCTGGGCAGCTCCTACGGGAGCATCCGGACTCGTGATGAGTCAGGTTCAGGGATGTTTCTTGACCATGGGTGTTCCCACCGCAGAAGTGACGGCAGGTGAAGACCCCGCTAATTGAATTTGCAAACGTCGAAATGAGAAGAGTGAGAGCAAGACGGTACTAACAGCCAGCCCCGTGCAGCCCGCCGAGTCACCGGCAAACTCCTACAACTGAGAAGCGTGCTCTAGTTTGATACTTACTCAATGTTCTAGATTTCTTTTTAGATTGGACTGAACAGTGTTATCCGAGTTATTTAATTCGTGATGCACGAGTTACTTTCCTCTCTCCACAGAACCGGAAAACTCTTCATGACACTCACAAGAGACGGTTCGGCGCCGGTTTGGAGAAGTGTTAGACATTCCTGGTGAAGCCAGTCGGCGGGCAAACACTTGACCGGCCCGGCCCGGCCCGAGTGCAGGAGTTTGACACTGGGCGCCTGTTAGCTTGTGTCTCTGAGCTCGGTGGGGGGCGGGGCGGGGCGGGGTGGGGTGGGGCAGGAGGCTGGCTGGGGGTCCATCGTGTACTCTACCTTGCGAACAGGAGCCGCTTATAAGTGAGAAGCCCTGGGCACCGCCGTTCAGTCCTCTTCCGATAGCCGGCCAGGACCGTTGACAAGATGACAAGATTCACCCAGGTAGACGCTCTGGTAGCAGGTGTACAGTGCAGTGCAGTGAAGTGCAACCCGTGCGTGACCCCAAGAAGCGCGGCTCGGACAGCAAGAAGAGTGCATCGTGACCGTGACGTCAGGCCGGGCAGCGCGTGGGGCCAGTGCGGATAACAGTGGAGTGCTCCTCAGCCCGCGCCTCGTTCACTTGATATCTGGGTTGACCCCTCAGTGACGCTAGTTGAGCGGCATGACAGCTATGTGAACAGCACACCAAGCCCAGTCATGTCAATTCGACGCCGATTCAACGACGATACCGTCCGTTCGATACCCAGCTCAATAAATTTAAGATTTCGATGTACATGCACGAGAGTTGTACAAACATACTGACGAGCGTTGATTTCTATTGTTCGTGGTAGTACAGATGAGATCGCGATTGGTTGGATACAATTTGGTAGTTTCATAAAATATTACATGAAGGATGTCCCTCAGAAAATTTTCAGGCTCAGAATTGAGAATACGTTTTTCATCGTCGATCACAGGTAATTTGATCGGCCGATCGAGTTTTATGGCGCCATCGTCCAAGTCAGCCCCACCGTTGGCTCCAGGCTAATCACTCGGCTCTCTGGCCTTCCCGCCCCGCCCCACCCCACCCCACCCCGCCCCGCCCCGCTCCACCCCGCTGGCCGAGCAGCGACCGAGCTACGCCCACGGAGCGACTCGTTCCACGCATGACGATGAATTAAAACTTTGAAGCCGGTCAGCTCTCCCAGATGCCCACTCGCATCAAATGGGGATAACCCGCGCCGGGATACTTTAGTGACGTTTCTTACCATTCATCCCTCTTGGCTGGGAAGTTTTGAAATTAGTGAGCAACACTGTCATTGTAACTCGAATTTCCGTTTCATACAAGCTCGCAGCACAGCACTGGAGGGGGACAGAAATATCATAGGCATCCCCACCCGGCGGCCATCTTGACTACGCATGGGGGACAGGTATACGGCACGACCTGCAGCCGACCGCTATGAGGGATTGCTGTCCGGTATGAGAAATTTCGCAGTTGATATCTCTGTCCCCCTCCAGAGCTGTGGCTCGCAGGAGCCTCCAAGCGCCTGCGGGGGCCAGGGTAGGCAGACGAGCACGACACGCATGTCTCGCTCGGTGGCCTATCCAGCCATCGTCAGGCTGAATGGAGTCCCTGCCGCTCCGCGCCGTACTGCCGTCCAGCTGGCATTCTTCTATTCTTCTTCCGCTATCGCACGTTCATGGCTCTCCAGTTTACTAGCGTCTGTCCACAACGGTCCACAAATTACGTAGCGCGATTTTAAAGACTTCTTGAAACCCCTTCCTCGACTTGCGTAACGCCGATTTCTACTCTATTTGGATCATATCGCGGGATGAATGGAGAACATTCGAAATCATATCTCAGACCCCTCAACGTGTGTTACTTAATTTGTGAACGTCTCCTAATTGCAGTGATCTGTTTTGTCGTTGAGGTGGCCGTGCTCGTCTTGGTGGTGTTTGCGACCCTGGCGGTGAGCGCGCCTCCCCCGCAGCAGGCCGGCGTGGGGCTGGTGTCCCTGGAGGATGTGACGGGGACCACTGCCCGCCCGCTCCTGCTCGGACACACCACGGGCACCACCGAGCTGGGCTACCCGGAGGGCTACCCGGGGGGCTACCCGGACGGCTACCCGGGGGGCGGGCCGCCGCCCCCGCACCCCCCGCGGCCGGGCCTCGTCTCACTGGAGGACGTGACCGGCGTGAGGCAGCCGGGCCCCGCCCCCTGGCCCAGGCCGCCTCCGCACCCCCAGCACCACCAGCACCACCAGTACCCGCCCCACGCCTACTCGCCCTGCTCCGCCCCGGGCGCCTACAACCAGTACCTGCTGCAGCAGTCCGCCCTGACTCCGCCCCCGCGCCCCGCTGTGAGTAGAGCACCCGACCATAGCGTCAGCAGACACCCGCTCATGAACGTTTTGTGGAATGCAGGAATCTGTTTTCAGTCATACGGTAGAAAGTGATTTTGGCACCCTCAGGGTAACCTGGTGTCGCTTGAGGACGTCGCGGGCCCCGGGGCCCACTCCCGCACGCGCCGCTCCCCCGGGCTGGTGTCACTGACGGACGTGGCGGGACCCGCGGTCGCGCAGTACGCTTCCGCCGGACCCGCCTACGGGAGGCCCGGCTACGGCTACGGCTACGGCTACAACAACAACTGGTACTACAACCGGCCGCGGCCCTACTACAGCAGCTACTACTACAACGTCCTCCCCTGCATAGGTGAGCTACGGTCACATGGCCTTTCTTTAAGCACTTTAAGCTCCTCACACAGAAAAACCAAGACCTACATTCGACGGCAACCCAACCCAGAAACCAGGAGTATAAAATATTTACATAGGTCGTTTTGAGACTTAAAACGCGTTTCGTAGCTTCCCGATTATTTTGGAAAAAGTTCAAAGTGGTCTCCAAAAACAACTTTTGTTATTATTATCATTCTTTGTGTTTTCGTTGGGTTGCCCAGAATCTGGGTTTTGTTCTTCTGTGAAGTCTCTCTGGAGGCAAAATTTCTCTTCCTTGCCCGTCCTTTCCATTCGCTCTCCACGCGAGCCCCGCCCATCCCCAGCCCAGGAGACAGTATCACGGCGGATGGACGCACTGTGAAAATTTCTCGTCACTTTGACGACAAACATCCTGATGAATTTTTCACCGACAGAAATGACGACAAATCCTAGTCAGTCCGACAGCATGTTCGTCACTTGTAAAGAGTTATTCATCACATAGGCTCCAAACTAGTATGCAAAAGTATGCGGGTGATGACAGTGTCATCAAGCGGCTATGATGAAATTTCTGTAAAAATAATTAGCCATGGAACTGTCGTCAAAATGACGATTAAAATTTTCACAGTGCGGGAGGAGAATGTTTTGCTGTGTAGGTGACGTGGGTGCACTGACTGACGGTTGGATGGGACGCAGGCCTGTGGTGCCTGTGATCGGCGACCCGCCGCACCAGGGACCAGGACACCGCCCTGCCGGCCACAGCCCCGGCCACAGCCCCGGCCGCAGCGAGAAGCTGGTGCAGGAGACAGACTACGTGCCCCGGGAGTTCATTCGACGGTGACGTCGACCCGCCATCGCCTGTGGATAACTCTGCTCCTTTCGACATCCTCCTTGCGGCTCTCTAGTCTATCACTGACAAGAATGTATAATTTATAATAAAAGTCGTTAAAACACCGGGTTTTATTTTTATTTTATTTTTAAACGAGGAGCTACTGCGAACTGTATTTAAACTCTCGGTTACTACCCTGCTCTGGCTCACACTGCCAGTCAGGCCTGCTGCCGCCTGACCTGTAGGCGACCAATCACACACGAGAGCGGCGCGCTGGCAGAGCGGCTAGGCGAGGGGCCGCGACTCGAGCCCGAGAGAGCCCCGCCCCGCCCCGGCAGGCAGGCAACCCATCCCACTTCTGACCGCCCGCCCCGCGCCGCCCCGCGCCGCCCCGCCCCGCGACGCCCCGCGCCGCGCCGGGGAGAGCAGCAACTCGTGCTACAGCTTCAACAGCCCCGCGCGAATGAATATCAGATCAAAGAGGAAGGCGCTTATCGTCATAAATGACTGCCGGCAGATAAATTCAATTTTAGCCGATTAAATATGCTAAATCATAAAATAGGAGCATCTAGGAGCATCCTAACTACTCCTTTGAGAGTTTGAAAATTTTAGATTTGTTCCCAGGTTATTGGAATCCTAAGACCTCTAACCATTAGGATAAACGGAAATGTTTCCAGACAAAGATACTAGTCTACAGTGGCGCCCAGCGGGCGCCCACCCAATTTCACGACCCTGCTAGTCTAGTATTATAGATATCATTTTTCAAACGTTTCTAGACATGATAATGGGTCTCCAAAACAAGAGTAAGGGAATCTATAGATACTTCTAGCCAGATACTTCCCAAGACTGACTATAGGAATCGAGTTGCAAAAGTAGATGTAACTTTGCCGAACTTTGCTCACCCTTACGGGGCGACCCGGAGTTTCGGAGTGACGTTACCTCGCCCTGCCCTGCCCCCCAGCTCCCCCTCCCCTCATAGCTCGGGGAGTAAGTTACCGCATGCCAGTCGTTACGGCACAGAGTGCCAGTGACCTTGGTGGTGGCAGCCCCCACGCCCTGCCCTGCCCTGCCCTGCCATGCCCTGCCCTGGCATCCCCATACCTTTCCGCTGCCCTCTCCGGTTCCATTTCTCTCACGGTGCGAGGGGCGGGGATGCAAGCATTTACGAAAACGGTACTACTTTTGCTCGTATCAATGGGTGGAGGATATTGGACTCAAATTCCCGATTATTGTGCACACGTAATAGTTAGTGCATGCTTCAAAGTGGCCGTCTGAAGTAATGGAAAGAACCGCACCTTTTTTATAAATATTTATTTTATTCTTTAATTGTTTTTTATCTTTGCGGCGGGAATACTTAAGTCGTAACATTCCTTACGTCAGTGCAGAGCTAAAAAAAATCTTTTTCCAATCATAGTTACCGCTTATTTCTTGCCGAGAAATCTTTGTTGGAGACAACCTTTCAAGAAAAAATAATATGTATTCACTCCTAAATATTTTTCCGTCTTCTAAATGTCTGGCATATCGGTGACTCACGATCTGCGGTATAGTAACTTTTATTCGAAACGACTTATGAAGCCCGTTAGACCACTCCCCGCGTATTGATTCTGTCACCGCAAACACGGAAGCAGCACAATTACTGCTCACCTTGTAGTAACACCTTTATCTGAAGCTTTCTCGTTTGCTGGAGAGAGGACCATGCCGTGTGGCTGGCTAGCGCTGCCCGGTTCGGCTCTGCTCTGACCTGCCCGGCTCTCGTTCGCTGTGATTTTCCACGTTGTGGCTATACTTGACTCCCAGCGCCGTGTCGTACGTGTCCGCAGATGACGAAGACTTTTGATGCGACTCTGCTCTGTACTACGACGCCTTGTCTAGAGGCTGCTGTGGGCCAGCGGCCATCTTGGACCGTGCGATAATATCTCTTTCCAACCATGACGACATAGGACCTAAAAGCAGGTGGCACCAGGTACACAAGAGCCCTCTCTCACCTCACGCTTCCCACAGCAAACAGCTCTTTCTGGACTCATGGCGACAGAGCGACCCGCCTTGGAGGGTCCTGCCTCGTATATCTCCAGACCACCTGCATAGCGCCCTGCCCTGCCGAGACTTGTGACTGGACCCGTAGTGCTTCAGATTCTCCCCTGGGGACCTCGACGCACGATGCCGTGTCTAGATCCAAACCGAGGGAAATTAAGGAAACAACGTGTACGTTAATCGATTTTTTTTTTAAATCTTTCGTACATATAAAAGTTTGCCTTCTCGACACAAAAAAAATTGACGTATAATAGATATTGAAGATCATCTTCATTTATCTGATCTAGGGTCTACTAGACGTAATAGACTACCTATTATGATACCTATCAGACGTCTACGACATCAACCTGCGTGCTCTGTTTTACGCTTGTTTTGCTCCGATTTGAGACTGGAAATGTTTCCATTGACCTCTCAATACAGGCGCCTCCCCCCCGGTGTACCGTCCCACACGGTTACCTAACGTTTACCTTCCTGCAAATCATTGCCTCCGATTGTGCGTCGCTGCATACCTATTCTTTCCTCGCGCCGAGAAGTGTGTGGGCCAAGCCGGACCGAGCCGAGCCGAGCCGAGCCGAGCCGAGCCGAGCCGAGCCGAGCCGAGCCGAGCCGGGACGAGCCAGGACGATCCACCAGGAGCCGTCCTCTGTGAACGCAGCAAGTTCACGGCCAGGGTCGTCGCCTGGCCCGCTGGGCACTCGGAAAGTCACTGGACACAACCTGCTGTCGCGTTCATTCAAACCCGCTGCTGACGTTAAGGTGACGTTATCACTTTGAACGTCGTGCTTAACTGGCGCCAGGCGACAACGGAAATGTGGGAGGCATTTGAAAAGACGCGCTATCAGACGAGATTTATGATCGTGCTCCTTCAATTAAAAAAAAAAATGTTTCCTTGCTATGGAGTAATTTTAGCTGATCCTAGAACGGTCTGGCGGTTCAAAACTGAACGGACTAAAGGCCCGTGATTCCCGTCAGGTTGCACGAGTGCACGGGTTTGGGAGAGTTCAACCACGGTCAAACAAACAACAGCAACACGAGGAGTCACAGAGAGGTGAGTCATAGTCCGGGGAGAAGCCTAGAAGACATAGCCCTAAGGGATCACCGTACACTGTCCGCATACTTCGCCAACACTCATCTCGCTGATTCTGGAAGATTTTGATAGCCTCCTGATCTGCCCGCAACATATTACCCAATCAAAGGAAACGCCCAAAGGAATTTTTTTTAAAAATACACGACTGACACCAAACTCGAAAATTTTCGAAAATTTGAAGTAAACTGACCGTTTCCGCGTGCGATATTTAGAAGCGAGCTCGGTAGGGTTTCAATGAGGAGGTGAGTGAACGCACTGAGTGGGGTGCCAACAGCTGCAGAGAGCCCAGCTCAATGCAGCTGCAGCAGCTTCAGCCGAGTAGGGACAGAAAACCGAGTCAACAGTGTCCGGCCTGGGAGCGTGGCGTGGCGTGGCGTGGCGTGGCTCGGCGTGGCGTGGCGTGGCGTGGCTCGGCGTGGCGTGGCGTGGCGCGGCGTGGCGCGGCGGTGTCTGCACGGCGGCATGTTTTGGCCCCAGAGGCAGCCGCAGCCCCGGCACCCGGGGCCCCGGCCCCCGGCCGGCCCCATCGTGGTCTTATTCCGCTGCACGGGGCGGATGAGGTGTGCTGGTCCAGCTAGACAAAGACAGAACGACGGAACGGGGCGGGGCGGGGTGCGGCGGGGTGGGGTGCGGCGGGGCGGGGTGCGGCGGGGTGGGGTGGGGTGCCGTGCGGTGAGGCTGGTCAAGAGGGGCTCATCAATAGAGATGGACGCAAACATCGCCAGATCTCAGCATATAAAAGAGATCAGTCAGTGTCGGAAAGTCATTCTGCGTCTCCATCAGAAAGACAGCAAGTCTCCTCCAAGCACTCCCCCGCAGACAACATGAAGTTCGCTCTGGTGAGTACCGCTGGCACCGAACTGCCTCCATGCGGGGCAGAGATTCAAGTTTGTTAGAAACTCGTTCACTTCAACCCTTACTTTCTCGGATGATACTTCCGGGGAATACTGTAAAAACGATTCCTTGAAATCCAAGGATAGGTGGATGACTTCAAGGCTCCTTATGAGCTTTTAAGCATAGTCGCGTCCTTGAAATCCACCTATCCTTGAATTTCAAGGCATCGCTTTTACCGTGAACTGCTGGTTTCGTTTTCTATTCGTAGTGATAGGTTTTCTGCTTTCGGCCTATATTGACGCTCATACTATCATCACCGAAAGAATTAACCTGTCAATACTACATGCCACTGCCACGCTACATCTGTTAAACGCATAGGAAATCTTCCCGCGCACAGTATCGATACTGGCGGATTCTTTTGGCAATGATTGTACGTTAGGAGTAGAAAGTTTCGTGTTTCCTGGCGCTATACCTCGGATGCACTCTGACGGCGCGCTCTGTCCTGTGCCTGCAGTTCGCCCTGGTGGTCCTGGCCCTGGCCTGCGCCGTGCTCTGCGCGCCGCTCGACTCCGACCCCACGAACCCCGTCAAGTCGGAGGAGTACCAGTCGGCTGGCGACCCCAACAACCTGCTCCTGCTCAAGAAGAAGCTGCTCCTGGGCAAGCTGATCCTGCTCGGTTGAGCAACGCCCTCGCAAGTTCCTCCCTCCCCCATCATCAGCCCGCTGCATTCATTTCCATCAGCTTCCATCGCGAGTCCATCACTTTCACTGCCCGCGAGGCCGGCGGCGAGGCAGGCCCGCCCTGCGACCACCCTCGTCGCCCGCACCACCCTCGCCGCCAGGCCACCACGACGACGACCTGCAGCACTGCACCCGCGGGTCACTCCGCGGCCGCTCGGGTCGGCTACAGCACTGGCGGGGGACAGAAATATCAACTGCGAAATTTCTCATACTGGACAGCAGTCCCTTATAGCGGCCGGCTGCAGGTAGTCCCGTATACCTGGCCCCCGTGCGTAGTCAAGATGGCCGCCGCCTATGATATTCCTGTCCTCTTTTAGAGCTGTAGGGTCGGCCTGACCGGTCATTGCAGACAGCTAGAGGCCGAGGCCCAGGCAGGCCGGCAGGCAGGGCCACTGTGTGGCCACTGCCACCTCATCGTGCTATTGGGCAAGCCTAGGACCAAGTCAACAGGACGAGTGTGCTTGATAAGATAGGGTCAAACACTCGGGCTGCCTTCCAGCCAGGGAAGCTGCTGCTGCTGCTGTGAGAAGCTCTGGTCGTCCTCCTCGCGCTCGCTGTCACTTTGCGCCCTTTAGAATGCCTCCTCAAATTTTATTGTATGTTTTAATGAAATAAATCTTTCGTGATACACCGTTTAAAACTTGACGTTTTCTCAGAATTATTAACTTTGCTGGACCCAGTTCACGCGAAAAGGGAAAAAAGAAGTCTGGTATACATTTGTTCTCGGTGCTCGGGTGTATTACACCAAAACCTCACAAATCTTAAAAAGTCATTATCGTGAATCCTAAACAGGAAATGGAATTCTAAAACTGTTGGCTTATGTGCGAGTATCGTTTGAAGCCGTAGGCTGAGAACGGAAACATCGTCTGTACTTGAGACAAACATATATAAAGTACGAGAATCGGGACCATTCCGAATCCAGAAAGCAAATTAAATCAGGTTTTTGACCTAAGAGTCTTTCGAATATTTTAGTGACACGGGAAAGGTAACTGTCTCATCTGAAAAAAATTCAAACCTGAACATGATTTTCTTTTGTTAGTTTGTTTTCTGTGGTTCCTGAGGATATTACTTCATGTGTGCAAGTAAACTTTGCGCTAAGAGTAGGTGCTCTTTTTTTTTTTTTTTTTTTTTTTTTTTTTTTTT
>CABIKL010002223.1:0-13094 GCA_902196195.1 Aptinothrips rufus
GCCCCCCCCCCCCCTCTTTATATTTATTTATCTCGTAAGGCAGGAATAACCTAAGCTCACCATGCTTTTGATATTGGACAGTAGGGCGGGCGTAGACCACCCCCCCCCCCCCCCCCCCAGAGCCTTACGTAATTTATGGACGGCACCTCATAGCAGCGGTCGGCTGAGCAGAGGAGCACCGCGGCGGGACCGACGGACAGCGCAGCGCGCGGGGGTCTTTTGTTGCCAGAGCGCGGCGGAGCGGGGCCGCCGAAGAGAGCATCCTCGGCGGGGGCCCGGGGTAGCCCGGGGTGCAGACCACGCGGGTGGGGCTCAAAGGGTTAGGTCGCTAGCTGCGCTGCTAGCTGCGAGGCTTGTTTTCTTCTGAGTACTGAAGAATGAATGGCTGCTCCTACGCCAGGCCAACGCATTTCCTCCACATAACGATTGCCGGGACAAACCTGCAGCAGCTGCCACGCCACGCCACACGATTTGCTAATTTATTTTCAGGCAACAGGCAATTGATTAAAACCTAGCGTAATTAATTTTCTTGATAGGTCCAAACTGATTTCAATATACTAAATTTGAATAAACTTTAGTCAATACAATTTAAAAATTTGAGATAAACCAAGTACAGTAAACACACTTCGGGAGTGTGGATTAGTTCGAGTAAAGTGCCTGAAGAGCTCTCTCCGGGTCACATGGTCAGGTGACAGTGTTCGCTCTCACTGCAACGCTCTATAAAGTACCGACCCGGCCCCACAATACGGACAGACACAATCGGACCCACATGGCCACCCACCCGCATTGGTCGCGGAGTCAGACCCCACGACGTGATAACCCCCTCCTCGAAGCGACAGCTCCAGCACCACGCGAGGGCCCCTAGAGGACACTGCGTCGATAACTTGTCTCCCATCCCGCCGCGCTTCCACTGCGAAACTCATACTTGACCACTCAAGTCATTTTGAAGGAATCAATTAAAGCGGAGGTCCCCCCTCCGGATCACCGTGCCAACACCCACCACCTTGTTTGAAGGAAATTTTAAAAAAATATCACTCCACGGGTTCCACAAACATCCAACTATCTGAAGGATCTTTCCATCAAATCAATGAAATCGATGAACAGTATGGATTTGGCGGAGTACACTTCGCACTGCCAGTTGCATACAAAAAAATAACTTTGTATCACAAAGAAGTGTCAGCGTAAGTTACAGTAGATTTCGCGCAAAGGTAATACAAAAGGAATGTCTTCGTAAATTACGAAGAATTTCTTTGTATTACCAAGAAGTTTCTTCGTATTACAGAGACGTTTCTTGGTATTACAAAGAGGTTTCTTTGTATTACGAAGGCCAATTGTTCTTTGTGTGATACAAAGACAAGGTCTTCGTAAGCAATTAGCAGTGCGTGAATTAGCTACTAGCTACGCCCTAACGTTGTGCGGACTGTTTATTTGCCAGCTGTGGAGTGCTTTGAGCTCCCGACAGAGACTCCCCCTCGTGCTCACATATCCTCGTACGCTCACCGCAACTACTGAAACCACAACTAGTCTCGCCGAACCGAACCGAACCGAGCAGATGCTCGCTCGCCAGGCCAGCAGAAAACTTCCCTGGGCCTGGGCTGGGCTGGGCTGGGCTAGCTTGCGCTCACTGTTGTTCGTCGCTGCTGGCAAATTTGGCGGAAAACCGGAGCGGCTACTGGAGCGGCTACTGGAGCGTCTAAGAGAGCGGCTGTTGGAGCGGCTACTGGAGCGGCTACTGGAGCGGCTACTAGAGCGGCTACTGGAGCGGCTACTGGAGCGGCTACTGGAGCGGCTAAAAGAGCGGCTGTTGGAGCGGCTACACTGATAAACTAAAGTGGCAATTTTACCATGTATTTAGATTGTAATTGATTTTAAGCAGTTAACGCCAATTACAACCTGAATTGAAATGTTAATTCTAGTTACCACCCGAAATAGATGGGAATGGCCATCTTTTTTAGACAGCACCAATTTACCACTTAAGTAAGCAGTCATACTTTTCTACCACTTTATAAATATGGTAAAAAATGACTAGTATAACAAACAAAGACCAGAGAGAATCCGTTAAGTGGCTAACCGTTTCTAAATGTTACAAAATTCGCCACAGCGCTATTTTTTTCCAGCTGAAAGACAAGACAGTGCGGGCCCTAGGAATAGAAAGTGACGTCATTTTACGCAGCATCTCCATCCGCTGCCCGCAATGAGCACATGGACCAGTAGCCACTTATTACCATACGGACCGGTCTGCACCGTGCTCCTGTACTACAACTCCTGTAGCACGTGGGGTGGGGTGGGGTGGGGCGGGGTGGGGTGGGGCGGGTTGGGGTGGGCTGGGGCAGGGCGGGGGAGGGAGGGAGGGGCGGGGGAGAGCTGAGCGCGACTGCAACAAACAGTTTGCACACCCACTGCGGATTCACTGAGGCTGAAGAGGAAACTTTACGGCCAAGGAATCCTAGTACACGATAGTTTCAGGAAAGGTCCAGACAGACCGGAAGTCTGCGCCGCAGACCTGCCTGCACAAGGAAGCCTCTGCGAAAGTTAGCAAATACTATAAACAATATTCTGTTTAAGAAGTCAAAATTTCAATTATAAATATCATTGAGCCTGACTTTGATTACGCTTCATTCACTATTATATAAATTTTTCAACGAAAAATTTCTAATCCGCAATTTTTCGAAATTTATTTGAAACCTGTCGCTAGCAAATTGGAAGTGAAGCAAAATAGACCATCCAATGAAATCATGACACGCTGTGGCATCTTCGCCAATCGATTCCTAGGGAACAGGGGAGCAGCTTGGACGAGGGCCACCAACCCCACGAGCCGAGTCTACCACTATCCCCCACACAGTATCACGAACAGAGAATGAACATTGTAAGCTAGTTGAAAGAAATTTCCTCTCACTTTTTCGAACAGCGCACAATAGAAGAGGCGGGCTCTGCCCTCACCCGCAGGCAGTCAAACCAAAGTCAACAGCTTCTTTACAAAGTCAGTCTTAAATGAGAACTATCATGTTTCTAATATGACCCCAATGCAGTGAGCATGCAGTAAAAAGCGGGAACGATTACTCTGCCAGCTAGCAAGAGAAACAAACAGAAGTTGGTGCGAACTGCACGGAATTTTCACAAACAAAACACAGGGGAAGCGGATGACAGTTTATCCCATTAATCAAGAATTCTCGGCGGCCAAGCTACAACAGTCTCAACACGCGTTACGTCTAGAACTAGGGACACGTGAAAATACGGCTTCCTTTCCATAGCGTCTCTAGTATTGTTAGCGCGCTCTGCGCGGTCCAGCTATGTCCAGTCTCGAACAACCAGGAGGTCCGGGCCAGCCTCCTGCTGCATTGTTGCGGACGGTCGCAGTGCCCTTTCTGTGTTAGCACCTCGCGCTTCGTCCTGTTCGTCCTCAACCTAGTGGCTCGGCTCGACTCGGCTCGGCTCGGCTCGGCGGGACTCGGCCAGGCCCTGCTAGTGGGCAAAGGGATGCGGGGCTTTATTGCGTCTGTGACGTTATTTATCGTCGGTTTGTCGCCGCTATCCCCTCCCCCTCCCCCTTCCCCTCCCTGCAGCGGTGCCCCCGGCCTGCGACCCCCACAGCCCCAGGCGCCCCATCGGCCTGCGTGGGGCCCCACACCACAGCCCCCGGCGTCCCATCGCCCCGCGCGGGGCCTCCGCCAAACCAAGCGAGCACAGAGATTCTCCGGCGAGCTAATTTCTGCGCTTTCCTTTGTTACGACTACCACACCACCAGAAGAAAACGAAGGCGCACCCCGCGCCAGCCTGCACAGCCGCGGGCCGGGCGTGGCAAGGGGCGAGGCGCACAAACAACCCCCAGAGGTGGAAAAGATTGGGGCTCAACAGCACAACCTACTCCTGATTTTAAGCCGAAATCCGACTAAAATTCCCTCATTTTCAAAAGCGAGGTAAGGTTCGGATCATGAAATGCCATCTCTTTCGACTTAACTAACTTATGAGAATGTTTGTCGATATAAGGAGGTCCATTATAATTCCGCTCGGCGAAGGTGACATGTGGTGCTTGATGTTTCGGTTGACTCTAACACGCGAGTCAGACCTTTAACACCTTGACAAGGCACTCTCCGCACGGGTCGCAGTCTCAGCTGTCGCTGCCGTGTCCAGTTTCGCACGCAACGCTCCTTCACACGCCACTGTGCTCACGCTCGGGGCGGGGCGGGGCGGGGCGTGGCCGTGTCGACACACAGTCAAAGATCGTGTTTACACATGTTTTTCGGTAAACGAGTGGAAAATGAGACGGCTGAGAGGCGGCCTGGCGAGAAAAGGAGACGCGAAGTGGACTCGTGCGTGAGGACGGGGGTGGGAGGGAGGGGAGGGGAGGGGAAGGGGGGGGGTAGTCCCGCGAGAGGGCAGCTGGGAGGGGCACGTCGAGATAGCTTATGCTCCGCTGCTCCATCGCACGGACAGCAGCTGCGGCTGCCGGGCCGGGGAAGGGGAGGGGAGGGAAGGGGAGGGGAGGGAAGGGGAGGGGAGGGAAGGGGAGGGGAGGGAAGGGGAAGGGAACGGGAGGGGAGGAGAGGGGCACAGGAGAGAGGGAAGGAGGGGGGAGGTACTCCTCGAGGGGACCGCCATGACGGGAACCTGACGGCGCGAGAGGAAAAATAGGAAAAGTCGAGAGGAGCAAGGGACGGCAGGCAGGGCGACACGACACACAGTAGCATAGCAGCATCAGCGTCCATTTGTTGGAACGAAACGAGATCCGCACAAAGAGGAAGAGGAGCAGGAGCAGGGGTCACTACACCGCGCCCAGCGTCACCACGGCAAGACAGGACCCAGACACGTCTGAATCAATCAAATCCATGAGCTCGCGCGCAAAATTCTTAAATTTTCTCTGATTTTGTCGTAATTTTTGTTTTCAAGAATCGATGTTAGAACTGCGGGTGAATGATAAAAAAAAATATTTAGTTGTTTTGTAATTTTAAAGAGAAGTCTCTTAGATTCTGAACGGTTATCCTGCCTATCCTTGTCTGGTGTCAGTATTTGAACCCTCGACTATTACAGAACTGAAATAATTTGATTAACTTTTAACATGATTGTAAAGCTATCTCCCGGCTCCTGGTGGGCCGGACATCATTCACACGCCCGTCTTCGCACCTGCCAGCCACATCTAAGCCCATGTAGGTGTCGAGTTACCTTTCGATTTCGTAAATATGATACAGCGGTCCGAAAGAGGATAATAAAAAGTCCCGATCAATGGCTGGCGACTGAAGCGAGAAGCCGGCAACTTGGTAGCGTGGAAAAGGGCTATTTTCAAACAATGAAGGAACACGGCCGCTTAGTGCTTGGCTTAGATTACATCCGCAGTACGAACGTTCGTGGCATTTCGGGAGGAATCAAAACGTCAAAACGTACAATAAACTATTAAGACTCACTCTATACCGCTGCCAGTTCAATACTGTTGCCTATATGTACACCAACCTGCAAAAAAAAAAGAGAGGCGAGAATTACTTTTATGACGATAAATTTCCAAATAGCAGACTGTAGATGCAGAATTTCTTGTTAAGAACAGACGATATACGGTGAATTCATTTTCAAATCCAATTGAAGATACAAACAACAGCAAATATTAGTCCTCGCCAACACCGCCGATGCAATGCAAAGCTCACATTGCTTTAGAGTGGGGCCCCACTGCAAAAACAGTGAGATAGAAAATGACATCCGAATAAGCGAGAAAAAAACGATCTGCTCTGATAAAGTATCCGGAATAAAGCATATGTCACACGCATTTATCATAAACGGGCTTTTCTGTCTAATCCACAATGAAATACTAGCGTATCTGTGTCAACGAGTGGACACTGTGCACAGAGTTGTCACGGGGGAATAGCCCCAGGTCATGTGTATTTTTTTTTTGGAATTTAGATATTTAAGTATGCTTGTCAACAATAGAGTTTTCGGCACCAAGGGGAAGAGAGAATTCGAAAGGTAAACCATCTACGTCGGGCTAACGGAATTATGTAACCAACACCGCTTCGCTGGAAAGATAAAAACTCCGTATTTTATTCCAATTTTCGCCTGCGCACATCCTACTTTTTATTTATTCTCTTTGCTAACTTATGCATACATGTTTTGGATTGCACGTCTGAGGAGATCAGCGTTAAAAGGCACACACGAGCGGATTAGCTGAGCAGATTTCAGCGGCTAGCTCCAGCGAAAACAATGAGATACGACCTCCTCCCCTCCCCCAGCCGCCCAACCCCGCCCGCATCTCGTAACACTTCGCCTAGCCTCGCTCCAGGCTCCTGGCGTCCGATCCGCTCCAGGATTCTCCGCGATGTGAAAATTTAAAGGCTGACCCATTTTATATTTTTCGGCCCGCTTTCCCGTCGGGCTAACTTCCTGCAGCGCGAATACCCGCATTGCTTTCTCTACGCGATAACTCTCTAGGACCGGGTGATTCTGAGGTGTCTAGCACATGGTGTACAGTTCGTCATTGCAGTCCAAGGCACTTGCCGAAGAGCCTGGCTGGGAAGGAGTAGCCCGCCCAGCCCGCCCAGCAATACGCCACGCGTTATGACGAGAGATTTATAAGTCCGTTTAATTACTGCGGTTGATGAGGTTCCGGCGCTGCAGTAACCCTTTAATGTTGTGATGCACCGTGTTTTGTCGTGGCCGTCCCGTGACCAGCAGACCAACACGTATACAGTAGCTAATGTCTCGCCGCTGAGGTCATTCCTGAGAGGATAATAATGGAAGGAGTGCTCCCCCGGCTCCGGGCATTAGTTGTTTGCTTGCTCGGGACTATTCGCGGCCGCTGCTGGAAAGTAACGGCAGAGCAATGCGCAAGGACAGATGAAAAACAGCCCGCTGGCGCCGGTATTCGAACCGCAGACAGGTGGGTAACCCACAAAGAGATATTTTTCTGACCTGTACTAACGTTTTAGCAGTCAGAATCAGCATTGGTACCAAAAATTCAGCTGGTCTACCAAATTTTAACTGAACTGCAGATTACTTTAGCTGCGTGTAGGTGGTATTCTGCTATCCGCGTAAGTCTGACAGAGGCTTTAAAGCGCGAACCACCCAACCAGTATCAATGGACTATGCATTTAGGACGGACTGTGGGTGCGGTTGGACAATGCATAGTAGCAAATCAAGCCACGGGCTGAGTGTAGATACGCGCTTGCCGCCATCAGTCGAGGAGACATGTCAGTAATACGCAAGTGATTGAGTGCAAAAACATGAGCGGCGCTGAGGACTCATAGCAGGGAGTATCTACAAAACTCCGCCGCGATACGAGGAGAGCTCGACGAGCCATGAAGCACCCTCTTCCTCAGCCTGTATCGAGAATCCCACAAATCATGGCAGTACTGAGGGCAAGGAGAGCCATTGTGAAGCCACAATCGAACTGGAATAAAGTACACGACCAGAAAATAGCACACTAAAACTACAGTTCAGTCAATATTTTGATGGACGTGATCGAACTTTTTAAGTTTGGTATTACATCACATTATCACACTACGGATCGAATCTAAGGGGTCCAGAAAACGACACGAATAGAACCTATGACCGTAGATCAATTTATGAAAATTGAACGAAATCTACTTCTTTGGATCGAAAGAGCTAAAGCATGGTCCAGAAGCTGGAAAGATGTCGCTCAGCATCAGAAAGCACGCCACTGGTTAGGCCAGGTCATGTAGAGGTCAGTATTCAGACCATGCAGTCATCCAGCCACACGCCGCCGCATGCCGTGCGTGAGAGCGAGGATGTGCGATGACAAGAGTAACAGCCAGCCAGCAGCCGTCTCTCTCCATCTCTTATTAAATCAGAAACTCACTCACTCACTCGCTCGCAGCAGGGCTCGGCCCCATGGCATGAGTGGCGTGGCGTGGCGTGGCGTCCACTTTAAAACCCAAACCTTCAAATCAAAGGATTGCTCAAGGGAATGACCGAAAGGCAAACTCCAAATTTCATGAAACTAGTCGATTTGAAGGAATTATTCCTTCCAACTGCCGTCTGCGTCGCCGTTCCGACGTCTATTCGAAGGAAAAATCCTTCCGATTCGACGGGTTCCAGAAACCTTCGAAAATTCGAAAGATTTTTCCCCAGATTCAGCGGTTTGAGTTTTGCAGTGTGGCGTGGCGTCTGCGTCTCCGACAGTGCGATCTTTTATTACAAGGCCCCGTCTCGAAGTGAGTCCTTGCACGAGCCCCGCGACATGCGGTCAGTACAGCTGCTGCATATTCAACACCTTCACTACACGATGCTGCGCGGCGCTGCGCGGCGCTGCGCGGAGTCAGTCGCTAGCTTGACCAGGCAAATGACCCTCTTTCGCTGAGGTGGCGCGGCAGCGGGCAGGCCTAAAATAAATACGATCCCCATGCATATGTGCATTCTTAAGTAATCGTTGCATTTGATTCACGGCACCGGCAGATCACCGACAGCTTCCCACAGGGCCGGTGCACCGCGCGGGAAATAAACGCAAAGGCGAGAGCAGTAAAGTTGGTATTCGAACCCGCGACGGTAACTTCATGACTGGTTCGATGTAAAAATCTCAAATCGACAAGACGACAGGAACAAATGGGCTTCGCCTGATGAGGAGCATTCCTATGGCCAAGAGTGGCCAGTCGCGCCGAGTCAGCCCGACTCGGCCCGACTGCTGTCTGCTATGCGCCGCCCCGGTCAGACAGGAAGGCGCTATGAAGCCCATCACATCCAAGAACAGGAGCGATATTGAAAATTAAATTCACAAGGCTGAGTACGCGATGACCCCCGAGTCGGGTGGCTCGGGGCAAGGCTAGGGAGAGTCGCCAACGTCACGTGGGTCATAGGTGAGTACTGCGGATCGAATCAAAGAAAACAAAACAAGAAGACAATACAGTATCCAGTTTCTGGGACAACCAGAAACCAAGGATGGAAATATTGCTAGGTCATTTTGAAACTTATTTTAAATTGGCAAGGAAGTTAGGAAGTTCTCTCTCTCTGTCTCTGTCTCTCTCTCTCTCTCTCTCTCTCTCTCTCTCTCTCTCTCTCTCTCTGTCTGTCTCGCTCTCTTTTCCACGTCTCTCACAGCCACACCAGACGTGGCGGTGCACTATGGGTGGCCCTCCCTCCTCAGCCTCAGCCGCCAGCTCTACCTAGCTGCCGCATGGACTGGCTTCCATTCCACGGGGCGTTGTGACAAATCATTACATGAACCAGAGGCGCCATCTATTTGGGTTCGGGCGAGCTGTGAGGGCGAGACACTCGACACGAGAGGAGAGGAGAGAAGAGGGCCCTCCCCTTGGAAGTCACACGCCAGGTATTACGAGAATATATTACGACCACCAACGTCATGGCTGGAGGGGGGCGGGTTAAGCGAGCGACGGCAAAGCGTTGTTCTGCGGCGCCTCCGCTCTCGAAACATTGCGTTGGGTCAGCGAGGGGAGGAAAAAGCCACTTGGAGCTGGAGATTCGAACCGGCCAGTCAAAGTCCCAGAGTTTACCGTCGAAATGTCATGATGATCTTCCAAAGCACCATTAACGTAGACTTCATTCAAATTTGATCAGTTTCGACTCCAGACGCTCCTGACGTCGCCGGCCGGATGCCAGGAGAAAGGAGACGACGGGCAGGTGGGGGAGGGGTCGGGGGCGCACAGAGGGCCGGGCCCCACCTGAGACACAGCGACTAATGGCCGTGTCGTGTACGATCATGTCCAAGCCCAGGCCAGACCGGTGTGAGCCTCGCGCCTAGAGAACAGCTCATGGCCCGCCCCGCCCCGGCCCGCCCCCAAGCGCATAGCGTCCACTAGTTCTCGATATCTCGACGTACACATCCACAGGTTCCCAATAGTGGCTCATCCATCGCCACTCCTAGGCAAAATGAGAAGTGAGCAGAAAACGAAGGAGAGACCTGCTACAAGATTCATAGAGACTATCAAAAGAGAATGGTGCTCATAGCTACGCAGTCACATCGCGACGGTGGTGACACAAAGAGGCCCAACTCGACGAAACTTCAAATAACATATCCTTCAGTCACACAAAATTTACAGGGACATTTTGGTTCTTGACTAATCGCTTGTTATATATGCACACAATAAAATGTCCACAAAAAATTAAAATTAAGTACAAATTTTCTTTAATCACGATTCACTTGTCCCTGAAATTAGAAAGCAAAAAATGAAATCTTAAGATTTTTTTTTTCTGCGGAGTGTAAAAGCGGCTCTCCTTGGAAAATAGTCGGGCAGGCGGCAGGCCGACTGCCCAAAATGTCTTGAAACGGTGGAACGACGACTCGCCGTGCGTGCTGGACTCCATCAGTCACCCGGCCGACTGGCTCGACCCTGACCCCCCCCCCCCCCCCCCCCCCTATCGTCCGTCAGGGCGGATGGGATGGACCGCGACCAGGACCATCGCTTGTCACGTGACCAACAACAGGACCACCAGGGGCAGTAGTGTCAGTCGGGCCGACTAGGACACAGAAAGTGAACGCTCACTTTATTTTATTTTATTCTACTTCGCGCTGAGGTACTTATGGCGCGGAGCGCTGCAAGTGGGGGTAGATCTGAAACCCGCGAGAGATACGGAGGAGAAATAATCGACCACGCGCGCTATCACGAAAAAAAAGAGAAATGGTCTAGGTCACTACTCAGTCACTTGGTGCACACCTCATGCCTACACAGCAAAAAAAGAAGAATTGCACCAAAAATTAAATGTTTTCTTATTCTCATTTTATCTGGAAATAACAATCATTCTTATCCGAAAAGAGCGGAGAAAGTACCAAAAACGTTCTACAATGCGACTCTTGAAAATAATTTTACCAAACAAGACCTTCTTTCTTGCTTACTTTTTTTTTTTTAGCAGCGTATAGCATTGAAGAACTTTCGCTAGTGAGGTTCTAGTTTATCGTCACGACGGGGCTCGTCCAGTCGAGACAGCGGGGCAGGGCTCGTGTTCGAGAGCACTATCAGCGACCGCCAATCAGTCCAGCCAGAACAAGGCTGTCCTAAAGAAGCTATAAGCGCGGGGTATTAACAACGGCTTGTCGTGTCGCGACCGCAGAGAGCCTGGCGGAAAGGGAGAAAAGTCATCGTCACGTGAGTCAGCCTTCGTCAAGACCACCAGCCAATCACGAAGGCTACACAGAAAAACCAAAACACGTATTCTGAGGCAATCCAACCCAGAAACAAAAGTTAAATAAAAATGTTTTGGAAAGCGATAGACGTATTTCAAACTGCGTTTCGTGGTTTGCTGATCATTTTAGAATCCGTCTCAAAATGACCTCCGAACATTTTTCTCTCCGTTGGTTTCAGAGTCAGAGTGTCTTGCTTGGCGTTGGTTGTATGGTAGCCGCCTGCCGCGAGTCACATGGCGCGGCCGCTCTCCCCCTCGCAGTCTCCCCGTCACCCCGGACATGCGCGGCGCGCCACAGCGCCTCCGCGCGCCGATCGTTTGCATAAATTTGTGACACTTAACGGCGGGCGACGGCACTATTTTTAGGGGGCTGTTTCACTGCATCGAGACTGACGGGGGTTACTGCGAATGAAGTATACCGCCGCCCCTATGCCGCTGCCGGTTAGCGAACAAACTTTACTGGAGCGCCGCTGGGCGCCGGCCGGAGGTCAAGTACCCTGGCCGCGTACCACTGCTCAACATGTTGAACAGCGCGGGGGGTAAGAGGCGCCCAAAATATGACGGAAGAGTTTAGGAGCGACCTGTAAAGGGAGAGGGAACGGATAAACCTAGTTTGTCTGCGGCGCTGCAAAATAAATAATGGACCATCCCTTGCTGCGACAGGCAGGCAGCTATCGCTCGGCCCAAACTCTAAACTTTCTTCTCTATTCAACGTCTTTGCTGATTATTGACTGTATGCATAACTTGCGGGCCGGCTGTACGCCGCTGTCGCTAGTAGCGGCTCAGAGCAGAACAGCAAGGAATCCTGACCATATGACCTACACGCAACATAACTCGCGAAAAAAATGTAAGGTAAAACAAAATGTAAACAAGTCGAGAACATAATTTACGAAATCCAACGTGATATAAATTTCGTAAATATTCATAGACACTGACATCAATCGAATGCGTTAAAAGTTGATAATAAACGTTCATTGAATTCAATTGCAAATGTTAGTTAAATTTAATTTAATGTCCCTTAGATTTTGCTAACATTTCTACGTATTTAAATAATGCGCAAATAATTACATATAAGTAACATTACCAATGAACACATCTTGCAAACATTTTTTTCTGATCTGACTAAACTGACGGCCTTACGGGGAAGTGCAATCCGCTAAATAATCATAAGAGAGCTATCGGGGAGAGGCGATGAACTCACGTGGCGATGTTGGCCTTCCCTGCACCCCACACCCCTCCCCTGTCGGCCTCCCAGCGCTACCTGATAAGACCAGAGCGCGCTTCTCGCTCCGGCTAAGTTTTCTGCTCTTGCGAGCTGCACGATGATAAAATTTTATCATCCGAAATTTGGTGAGCGCGGTGCTTCGCGCGCGAGGGAGGCTGTGGGAGCGGGATGATAAACACATCCATCGCGGACCTCCGGGCGGGGGGTGGGGGTGGGGTGCAGAGGTAGATAAACAAGACAGTGCGCGGGGCGCAGGGTCGGATGGCAGCCCTGCCAAATGACGCGAGTGTGAGCGATGCTTCGGAAGGTGTCGCCACAAGGCAGCAGCAGCGGCAGCAGAGCCCGGGATGGGCACGGCGCCGAGCCCGAGGCAGCCCGAGGCCAGGGCGAGATAAAGTCGCGGGGCAGACCCGATACGCGGCAACGCGGCCCCGCGCGGGGTGGGCGGAGGGCAGGAAGCGAGCCCCCTTCACCCCAAGTGTGCCAAATGCCCCTTTAAATCAATTCAATCTGGCGAACTAACACGGCCGGGCCGGAATATTCCGCGTCGGAAAGGGTTCACCGCTGCGCTCAGCCCTGCTTCCCGTTGACTCTTTTTTATTTTATTATTATTATATCATTGGTCCTGGGCGGGATGAATTCACCGCACCGACCGAAAGGCCCGAAATTGCCCTCATTGGTCTGTGACGGGGCAGCGGGGCGCGGGCAGCTTCATTTCATACATGACTCGCTCTCCTGAATGCCTCGCCGGAAAGAAGCGAGCCGCGGCGTTTTCTTGTGTTTTTTTTGGCCGGGG
>CABIKL010002224.1:0-13093 GCA_902196195.1 Aptinothrips rufus
ATTTTTATCCAGACTCGTATCTTGGTGTGGCTGATCAGTATATTGCGCTCCACTACCCGACCGACGAGTTATTTTGTATTGGTGGCCAAGATATGAGTCGTGAACGGACGAGATGAGCTGCATGAGTAGATGAGCGGATGAGTTGATTGTAAGAGCACCTTAATTCTGCCGAACTGCCAGCAGAGTTACGATACTCTTGGACGCGCTGTTGGCAGTTAGGATGGTTTGCGAACGCGCGGAAGAAGTTAGAATTCTTCGTAAGACCGATCGTAGGTTGAAAGTGTTGACGCAAAACTTGGTACCATAACAGACTTTTCTTTCTTTTAATTAAAACTAGGAAAAGACGCGGTCTTATAAGGCTGAGGTGTAACACAAATATACGCGAATGTAAATATGTTAATGTGAAGTTTGTGTAGTCAATGTTGGTTAGCGTGGAATGTTTTAAAGTTGGTATTCGGCAGCACGATGCCTTGTTGTTATTGTCCGCGCTGAATCTTGTTGATTTTTGATACAACGACCTAGGTTTCAATATGAAACATTTATGTGCTTCTACCAAAAGACTCAAGGATATTACGTGCGTAAGGAAAGGTATAGAAAAAGTTACCTGTAAGTTATTGAATAGTGAATCCTATATTGCGTGATATCCGGTTCCAAACCGGTCATCGTATCTCTGCTTGGAGTGTGCGCCTTGTTGACATGGTAACGAAGCTATTCAATTGTCTTGTTTACAAGCCGAAGGGAGGATCTTGCCTTGATCAGTCAATCGTTACTTTTGGCTTCTTTCTGTGATATTTGCGTGTGCTAAGGTACGTAAATCATAGTTATATGCGTCGCGAAAATTAATCCTTGCAGTATTGAAGCATATACGGGTATTTGTCGTTTGCAGATGTCTGGTGATGAAGAATTCCGTATCTCGTTTAGCTGTCTTAAGAGAGGTGAGCTCTATCCTATTCAAAAGGTGGAGCGAACGGAAAGCAAATTTCACGGGAAAGTAACGAAAGGAATCAAAGTTTATTTTCTTGATGAAGAACTTGAGTTGGTGACTTATCTGCCCAAAAAATTAGTTGAGTCAACAACTGATGAAGATGTTGAGAGAATCAACAAGGCAGGTGCTACAAAGGAGAAGGACAAACTTTGCTACTATGGCAAACAGGAAGGGCGCGAGGTTACGTCCTTTATCGGACGTATTCATCCTCATGGCGAAGGTGAGAATTAGGATTGTGGTTAAAAACATGTTTTAAAGAAATTATTGAATATTAATGTACTTATATCTAATTTTTATTTTGTAGGTGTAAATGCCAAATTGTTAAAGAATGTGGGCACACTAATGGCTCGCTTTGGGAAACATTCTAATGACGAAGCTGAATGCAGTGGTGCAGGAGTGTCGAAGAAAATGAAAATTGCTGATGGTGATGAATAGTGTTCGTAACTGGTGTTATTTGGTACCTGATCTTGTGAAGTGTGTTATTTTTTAATTGAGTTATGAAGTCAACTGTCTATTCTTGAATTATAATTTATTAAGACAGTAGCTTATTAGTAAAATATCACTGATGTGTTTAATGACTGAATCTATGTTGAATTGAAATTTATTAAGATGTCTAGTGAAATATCAGTAAGGCAATTTAGTGGTTGAATTTTTGACTTGGTAAGAAGTTGCTTTGTAATTGTTCTTGCTTGAATTTATGTGATGGAGGAATGACTGAATCTACTTTAGTTGAATTGTGAAGTTATGGTTGTAAATTGTATTTTCTTGTTGTTAGTTGCGTGAATATCTTTTAACTGAGTGATTTGGTTATTTATCTATTAAGATCCTTGCTTGTGGAATCTCAGTGATGTGTGGCAGTATGAGGAATAAGTGAACAGTTGTGGTATGAATCTATGTTGGATTGAAATTTATTGACATGTCTAGTGAAATATCAGTAAGGCAATTTAGTGGTTGAATTTTTGACTTGGTAAGAAGTTGCTTTGTAATTGTTCTCGCTTGAATTTATGTGATGGAGGAATGACTGAATCTACTTTAGTTGAATTGTGAAGTTATGGTTGTGAATTGTATTTTCTTGTTGTTAGTTGCGTGAATATTTTTTAACTGAGTGTTTTGGTCATTTATCTATTAAGATCCTTTTTTGTGGAATCTCAGTATGAGGAATGAGTGAACAGTTGTGGTACTGAATAGAAAGGACTACACTGTTTGACTGTAGATTGGAGATTTTATTTTACAAAATAAAAAGAATTCATGTTCAACTTAGCTTTCATACTTTTTTCATTTAGATATGTGCGCCCAGAAAATCCTGAGATGAATGTTGTGTACATCAATTTGTTTCTCAAAAAACACAATTTGAAAAAGGTAGAGCAAACCAAATATAAAAACAGCATACAATAACAGACTATTAAATTTATTGGTAAAAGTTGAATGTGAATGTGCTTGCTTGGATAAGTGGACTTGAAGATAATCTTTATTGTTTACTTGTTAAATATCGGATAATATCATTTCTTAGCTCCATATTCAGTGTTGTCTTTGGGGTTAGTTTCAGTCGACTTAAGAGAAATGGCTCAAGCAGGAGATCCTTGATGGATCTTACTCTAGATAGAGCAACATAAGATAAAGCCAAGGAAAAATCTATCTTGCCTATATCTTCAACAGCCTGTATTTAAAACAATTGAATAATAGAAATATCAGTGAGGAAAATATTGCAATAGATTCATATGGGTATAGTTAAAAACGTACCTTGTCTTATGTCATTCCCTGTGATTTGTGGATTGAACATGCATAGCAAAGAGTTATGGGGAACTGATACCTTGTACAGGTAACTCCATTAGAATTATTCCATGACTTCAATATTGGTCTGATTGGTATAATTTTTTTTCAAGGTGTAATACTGGGTTCATTGTATGAATGAATTTCGAACAATATCACAGCTGGAAATTCACTCCCTGGTGCATACAAAATATCATGAACCTTGCCCATGGTTCCATTGCACAGTTTCTCATCAATCCACAAGTTTGATCTGAGCATTATTTTGCAGCCTTTAGATAAGTAAATGATCCTCTCCAAGCCTTCAGCACTGTCAGTCGATTCTTTCTTGGCAGCCGAACAGTTATGCTTGGCACTAATCTTCAGAACTGGACTTGGACCTCCAGTATTGACATCTTTTCTTTATCACTGGAGGATCTTATAAGTGTTGTAATAATACTAGATCCATTTATCCAAGTAGGTGGTCCATCTTAGGAATTGAATTCACATCACAACACTGACAGTGTTTCATTTGTTCGAAAGAATGCGGTGGATCGTCATGGTAAGACCTCTGCAAGAGCAGTGCATTTAAGTAAATACAACATTTTCAGCAAAGAATCATTAAAATTTATCTTGTAAGGTTCAAGTAGCAGGTTTGAATTTCAAGGACAAAGTGAAGAACATGCCAAGCAATAAGAAAAAAGAACTCACTCAGTACATCAATTTATATGTGCCAAAATAGTTGTATGAATTTGAGGAAGAATGAAACTCAGAAACAAATAATAGTGTCGTAAATAATTAATATGTTGAACCTTTTCTAATTTCATTCCTTGTGACTTGTGGATAGAGCAGGTATAGCAGAGAGTAACATGGAACTGATATCGTGAACGATTGTTACCTTTACTGTCCATCCACGATCTGAGTTCTGGTTTGATGGGCACAATTTTGGTGCCAGGTATAAATTTTCAAATTCACATAAAAGAACAGCTTGGAAATCTCCTTTAGAATCATATGGTTGCTTAAATTGATGGGTTCCATATTGGTTGATTTTTAAGATGTGGTTGCTTAAAATCTATCATTCATTTTGTTATATTGTGATTGTCTTTTAAACTGCAGTATAAATTTTGGTTTGACAAACTGAACACAGCCTTCTTATGGAAAGTTTAAAATATTTGGAGCGTCTTAGGTGTCAGTAATATGTAAGTCGGGTCATATGGTATGCTTGTAATGCCTGTTGGTTGTTTAGGAAATAAATTCAATGAAATCATTTTATATTTTTTTATTAACAACAAATATAACTCTTTAAAGTTGCACACACCCCCTCTCCCATAAAGCTACAACTTGTCGCCAGTGACACAACGAGCGTAAACCCACCGTCATCATGCAAATATAATGAATGACATAATGAACTCTCTGAATAATGAGGCAAATTAAAATAAATGTAAACTAAATCACATATGTTGTCTTAACAAGTCTAAAAATTACTAAGGGTAATATTTGGTGTCAAGCAAGGAAAGGTATGTTAGTAAAAGAAATTCAAGAAATTTACTTCACCTTGCCAATATATCATTTTGGTTCAGCCCAAACAACATGTAAAATTAAGGTAGTATTTCCAGCGTTTTAAAGTGGATCAATGATATCATGCATTTAAATAAAAAGATAAAGGAACAAACAAATGCCATAATCATATGCAAAAATTTGCAATTCACTTAAGTCAGGACACAAATAAAAAACAAAAAATTGGCATTATTATCTACTAAATCACAAGTTGCCCAACCAACATGTATAATAAGGATAGTGCATATGCAGGTTTCAAAGGGAACAAATACCACAACCACATGCAATACTTGTCAGTTCAGTAAAGGCATGCCTTAATCATGCTAAAAACAGTGCAAAGTGCTAAACTTCCTGCATTTACCTGATGTGGCTTATGCCGCTCCTGATACTTTTGAAGCCGCATTTCATCAACATCTTCATTGACCAGATCCAAGAACGACACATTCACACATCTTGCTACAATTGGGCAGTGGATGCATGATGACAAATGGAATGTCAGTGCCACCCGACATGCTGGAATATCAAAGGATTGCAGGACATATGTTGCCAAGAAATCCTGAAAACTTTCAACATTAGACACAGATTTAGCAGGAAATGCAATAGGTATGACCTGAACGTCATAGAATTTGTGACAAATATTGAGAACATTAGTTTTTCCTGTGCTGTTGGATACACTTGAATGCAGGGAAAATCCTGGAAATTGACTCAATTTGAAAAATCCACTGCAGCATACATACAAGTCAAAATCATTATATGTGGTGGTGTTTCCAACCCAAAAAGATGCAGCCCCACCAGCAACCCACCACACTGAGTGATTACCCTCACAATCGCTGCAAACTTTGTTGAGGATTAGAAGCGCATTTTTAACAGCAGTCCTCGTCTTGAGAAATTCCTTTGCTTGGGCGGGACTGTCAGTCTTCAATATTGTTGTCTTCGCGTATCCTCCATGGAAAGCTCTCTTGTTCTCTATGTCAGTGTATAACTCGCATATACGATCGGGCACCGGGTCGAATATTGTCTGGGGATAATCGTCATCAGCCATGGTGATCTGTAAAAAGAACAATAAACATTGCTTTACTGTATACTTCATTACAAACTAAAATGTGTTTCCTGTTCAAGTTGAGAAGATTTTGATGTTTGATAGCATTGCCTAATTTTTTAGAGTAAAATATCACTTTGGTTATTCTTCTTTTGAAACATCATGTCCACAACAATGCATTGCTCTTGGAGCTTAGAAGCAGGAGCCAGTTAACTGCATAAATACATTTTTCATTTAATGTTTTTAGTCTCCTAGTGTTACGAATGTACTGCGCACAACTAATGTATTCAAATTTACTGTGTTCCGCAGTTTAATATTGAAATAAATAGGAAAAAACAACACGTACCTTTCGAAATGTGTCGAAGCGTGGGGTTCAAGTTTCAGCGCCTTAGTCGTCAAGGAGATTGTTGTGCCGTTGTTGTTCTTTTGTTTATGTGACGGTGTCAGTATGAAAAATTTATGTGCCCATTACAATGTTTACATGTCTTATGGGAGGCAACAACTAGTGGTGATACTTTATTTCAAAACAAAATAAATAACTAAAGTAAACTCTTATTTCCAAATTAGCGTTATTCTGAATATTCTATGTTCGGCAAGCTGTTTAAAATAGATGGCCTGTCGAAGTGGTGAAAGTTTTGAAGAGCACTGCACTGAGAAGTCAGTGCTGTATGTTTTTAAGAAAAAAGTCTTTCAAAATTAAGGTATAAACACCAGTTCTAAATTTGAGTGCGAACGAGTTTAGTATTGGTGAATTTGTTGAGGTGTTATACATGTGAAGATCAAATTTGATTCAGTATACCTACCTCATCAAGAGTAATATGTTAAACATTTACTGCTTAGATGAGAGTCGTTTTAAGAAATCTCCTTTCAATTCCAGATTGACAATTGTTCTTGGTGATGGGTTCATTCGTTGTCTGTGAAAAGGTTCCAAAAGCAGGTCTTCCATGGATCTAACTCTAGACCGTGCAACATATGTTAGTCCAACTAGAAACTCTCCAAAGCCAATATCAATCACTGCCTGTAATTGAAAAAGGTTTGTTATTACTGGTATAGTTAAATTTGATGTGTTGTTATGCATGTCAAGACCATATTTGATTCATGATAGTTACCTTATCAAGAGTTATCTCTCATGCTTTATTTGCAATGTAAGTTACAGTTGTGGAAGTCATTGCTTATTTGCTAGTTCTTCTAAGAAATCTCTTCTCAATTCCAGGTTGGCAGTTACTCTAGGTGATGGTTGAAGACGATCGTAGAAGAATGGTTCGATTAGAAGATCCTTTATGGATCTTACCCTTGATAGAGCAACATATGATAGACTTAATGAGAAATCATACTTCCCAATATCTACAACAGCCTGTAAGATAAGTAATTGGGTATTAGACATAGTGGTGCAGGAAATATGGATGAATATAGTTAATATGTAAACAGAGGGAAACATTACCTTGTCTAATGTCATCCCTTGTGATTTGTGGATGGAACAGGCATAGCAAAGTGTTATAGGGAACTGATATCTTGAACAGTTTATTCCTTTGGCATTCTGCCAAGACTTCAGTATTGGCTTGATAGGTACAATTTTTGTGCCAGGTACAATACTTGGTCCATTATAACATTCAAACTCACACAAAATGACTGCTGGGAAATCACTAGATGGAGCATACAAAATATCATGAACTTTCCCAATGGTTCCATTACATAGCTTTTGGTCAATCCAGAGGTTTGATCTCAGCATTATCTTGCATCCTTTTGATAAGTAGAGGTCCTTCTCTAAGCCCTCTGCGTTGTCAGTTGATTCCTTTTTAGCTGCTGAGCAGTTGTGCTTGGCTTTTATGTTAACAACTGGGGTTTGAGCTCCTGTATTGCAATCTTTCAATTCAGCAAGTCTGTTCATATTGTACTGTTTCACCTCATCTTTTGTTGCAAAAAGTCGTATTGCTTCATCAAAAGTATCTCTCTCCTGATTTGGAACATTTTGTCTGAATCTTGATGATAAAAATTCATAATCTGACCTTGATGTACGTGCCTCACTTAGGTTGTCGAGCATACTGAGAAATTGCTGATCTTGTTGTTGTCGATGACATGTTGTTAGGAAGTATGCTTTCTGAAAATGATTGATTAGAGACTTTCCTTCTTTACCCAATAATGACTGCTGACACTTAGAAAAAAACGCATAGTCTTTTACAGCTGGGAGCTGCTTTATATCTCCTAGTAGGAGCACATTCAGACCACCAAAATCTTCATCGCATCCTGTAGCCTCCTTGCATCTCCTATTGATCATTGCCAATGTGGTACAGCCGATCATGGAGTATTCATCTAATATGAGGAACTTTACATTCCTCATTTTATTGCATAAGTCTCTTGCGTTCTCTCCGTTTAGTGGTTTGTAATCTTTACTCTTTCTTGGAATTTTAAATACAGAATGCAATGTCTTGCCATTAATTAGCACAGCTGATACCCCTGTAGGAGTAGCAAGCAGGTATGAGTCTGATCCTAATTCTTGATTTAGTAATATTGTTAAAAATTTGATGATAAGGCTCTTTCCAGTTCCTGCAACAATGTTGGACAGTTAATAAGAGTATGCTCAATTTTTATGTTGGAGTAGATTATATACACTATTAATTCTTGTCAACAAACCTGCTTTTCCTTGTATTATGATTCTCTTAATATGTTGATCATTATTGGTGCTTGGATCTTGAGTTTTTAATCTCCTTATTTGGCCCTTAACAACATTAATGATCTGTTCTTGGTCACCACTGAAATTTACCTCAGGTAAAGCATCTGTACCTTGCTGCTTCTCAGATGTGTGTGATCTCATCTTATCAACAAAATTTTCAAAATCCGCAATGGTACCATAGTGCTCATATTGCTTGTAACTGTCTTTCCAATTGTAATTGAGATCAACCTCTCTGTTTCCAAGATTGATTGTTGGGATATCAGACTTAGGACCCAATCGAGATGATAAGAGCTCCTCAATTAAACCGCCATTATCTTCATCATCACTGCTATAATTCTCATCGGATTCATATTCATCTTCCTCAACTTTATCACTATCTGATCCAGTCTTGCACAAGCTCTTGACCTTTTCATCCAAATTATGTCTGATAAAAATCTCCTCCCATGTTTCATTCTCATTCTTAATGTTTGCTTCATCTCTCCATGGTACATGTAACAAAACATGTTGTTTATAATACTGCTCATTTGCCTGTGCATCATGACTTTTCACCAATCTGGGAAAAACTCTAACTATATTCTCTTTAGTGGATGAACTCCATGAACGAAGATCATATTTTTTTGCACATTCCCAAAGAGACATATCCTGCACTTTGTTCGGTCGCTCCTTATATTTCTCTACTGTGCTTTTTCCACTTGTAGAAGGTCCATCCACTTCATCGTCTTCTGTATTTTGAAGCTGTATCCATTTCTTCTCAGATAAATTGACAATTACAAACTGTCGCCCTCCAGCTGAATGTAATTTTAAGCGAAGAAGAGAATGACACACCTCTTGAGCAGAAATGTCACGTTCAGCACATGATTTCATGAAGACTTTGTGTATTACCTTTTTTGCTTTTAAATCACCATCAAAATTCTGGATGACAGCATTAATTACTTCATGTAGAGCCTGTGACTGTACTTCACTCTTCGATATGTATTTAGCTAAATAGGCTAGTAGAGCACGCCTAGATATAACAGGTGCTATATCCATATTTGCACGCCATAGTTGTAAAATAAATTTATTAAATTTATTAAGATTGGGGTGGTTTCTGCAGGGTCTGAATTCCAAATGCCCATTGTCAGTTTTTCCTATGGTGGCATCATCTTGCATTTCTCTTGGAAATTTGAAGCGACACTCTCTCTTATTTGTTCTTTTGTTCAGCCTGTAGCAGTAATCATTTGAACATGTATGTTTCTGGACCACGTGAAGTAATTGGGCAAGGTCTTCTTCAAAGTCTTCAACATTTCGATAACTCATTCGGCATGGATGTGTATCTGCTTTGTCTGGATTGTTATATGGGCTGCACGCCTCAACCAATTTTGAAAAATATTCTATGACTTCATCCAGGTACTCTTCTGATTCATTTTCTATGTTTGATAGATCAGGGGCTCCTTCTATCCAAAAAATGCCATGTACATGTGGACTACCACTGTAATTTAACCAAATGAAAAACACACAATATGTAAGTACTTTTTTGTTATCTTTGTGCAATTTTTCAACTTTTAGTCGACAAATCCAAATACTCACCGATGCTGATATTCAATCCGGTACCAGTAATCCACAACTTTGTAATGTTTCTCTAACACCTGTCAAATATTGAGTCAATTAAAAATCATATTAAAAATCATGATGTAGATGACATTAATATGGATCTCCTGGTATTATTTTAAGACTTACATTTTTGATGAAAGATCTCACTCGATAGTCAAAAAAAGAATCAACTATGTGTGGATTTTCTTGGACTAATTTACGTCTCTCTGTTTCTGATAGCAACATTACATCAGTGTCATTAAGAAGCTTGTATAAGTCCTCCCAATGCCCATCAGCACAACTTAATGTTAGGAAAATCGTTGGGAGTCCTAATTGTTCCACCATATCTTTCAATTCATTGCATCGAGCGTGCCAATAGGACTTTGTTCCTTTGAAATTTGATGCATGAAACATAATCTGCCTCATGACATTTTGGTTCTCAGATATTAAATCTTTTAATTGTGAAACAGTCATGTCTTGAAAATCCTTGTTATTTCTAACAAATATACTACCGTCAGTTAATGCTGTCCATCTGAGCCATGAATTATATGCAAAGAAACGAAATGTCGGGTGTTTTGCAAATCTATCATCCTGGTAGTTCATCAAATGCTTGAAATAGTCAGCTGGTTTCACCTCTTGGAATCTTTCATCGTTTAGGTCTGCTGCTCCATATGGAAATAAAGTTGGAAAGGCACAAGCTATGAATCCAGGTGTCTGTCTCTCTTTGATTGGTTCCTTAGACATTGACGGCCAATTTAAGGACTGTTTTATTGCATCATCTTGATGGGGATTGGCCATATGAGGTACACCTGATTCAAACACATAATTTTCATCATCTTCTTCAGACTGATCATCTTCATTCACATTCTTCGCCTCCACATTTTCTGCTTCTTTTTCATTTGTTACACACACACTCTGAATATCCTCGGATACATTGCCATTTTCTGGAAGAGTGCTTAAGTTTTCCTCAGATATGATAATATCCTTGTACAAAGGATTATTTTTCTTTAACCACTGTAAAGCTCGCTTTACTCTTCCCTGTCTTATGTTGAAGTTATGGTATTTTTCAGAGCTGTTTTGGTACTTAAAACAGACAATTGAGTTCAAATCTTTCACTTTATGGGGAAGTTGTGTTGCGAGCTCTTGAGCGTCTTGGGAAAAAGATATAACATTTCCCCTATATGCATATTGATGACCTTTTATCTTAAACACAATAATCATTGGATGAGCTCTGGCTATCACTTGCTCTTCAATAAATGTCAAGTCTTTGAGCTCTTCTGGAGCTTCACCAGGGTCCATGTTATTGAATACTGAATACTTCCAGCATTGAGATTTGTGTTGACACTTGATATTCTTTGTTAAGCTTGATACCAAAGTCTTTTCATTGCATTTGTCGCATACACTCCATTTAAGACTACTCATATCTTCCTCAAATGCAGACGCGCATGATTCCTTTGAATAGAATATTCCGTCATCACATGGAGTATCTGTCAGTGAAATTAATTTTGTTATTATCTTATATATATATATATATATATATACTTTTCAGATAAAACATGGATGTACCTCAATATTTACCTGTCCATCTAGCAAGATTTGTTTTGTATTCATTTATTAATGCATCTGACAGAATTGGATTTATATTTTCAGTGGGAACTGAATTATGTTTTATCCGAATTCTCTTATTACCAGTGAAACTCAATTCGTCAAAATGTGCATCACATACAAAATATTTTTTATGCACAGTATTGGGATCCATTAGAAGAAGTTGACTGCATCCGCTTCCTATAACCCATTCCTTAAATCTGGAAACAATACATAAGTAAGACATATATAAAATGAAATTTTATATCCACTTAAACACATCTATTCTAATGTTTACCTCTTCAGATTGACAGAGTGAATAGTTTTCCTTCCATTAACTGTTGTCATCACTTTAGGAAAATTGAACATGGAATGACCATTATTTGTATTCGAGCATCCCCTCATACAACATGGTATTACTTTTTTCTTAACAGGAATTGGACAATTTTCAGCAGGTTCAACAGTATTTGGATCAATACTGGACGCATCAATAGTTGTAGCATTGCTATTCTTTTTGCTTTTGAAATGATTGTGTTCATTCAGAACTTTACTAGCAACATGATTACTACAACAAGGATCAATCTGAAATTTCAAAATCAATGTAAATAGCTTTTCCTCATAGCAATTTTAAAAGCAATTTTCCTGAACTTACATGCTTTTCAAGATCACATCCATCATTACAATTCGTTGTTTCAACTTCCAGCCATGGTTCATTGGTAACTGACTGAAATACCAAAACTATAATTTGACACAATTTGGTGATTTTTAAATAAATTATACTTTTGATGTAACTTACCAATACTTCCACAGCATCTTTTTCAGAAAGGTTCTCTTCTAAATCTGGGCTACTACATGGATCAATCTGAAATTTTAAAAGTGGGTATCAAATTTTTCTTATTCTTAATTTAAGTGGGAATGAAATGCTTTTTTTATTGTTATTTTTAAATCTAATCTTCCTCTACTTACATTTTTTTCATTGTCATGCGCATCATCACAAACCATTATTTCTTTGTCTACCAATGTTTCATTTAACTAAAAGAACAACATAATAATAATAATTAGAATAACGTACATAAGGAACTACCATTAATGTATTTTAGAAATATTTCAACTGAGGTTTCTTCACATTGATTTCTTTATCTGCTTACATTGCCATCCTGTTTGAATATTGTTGGGACAGCTCCTTGTTTTAATCTTTTCTTTTCAGTGCTTGTGAAATCCCTGTCTGTAAAATGCTCACAACACAGAAAATAGCTATTGTGGAGTTTCTCAAGAGGTTGCAAAGCTACTTCTTCGTTGCCACAATTTTTGATCCAACATTTTAATCTGAAATTAGCAGAAGTCTCAGGAAACTTTACTTATAAATGTATATTCCACATATCTATGAAGAATTTAAATTTTATTACCTTTCTATATTTTCCTGCGACTCTACTTTCTGCCCACGAACAGTCCTTGTGACCGAGGGAAAAGTAAAGAGCGAGGAATCTCTGTTGAAATTCGAGCAACCCCTCCCGCAACATTTTCGTTTGCCGATATTAGCCTGAACTGCACAAGGCTTTCCGTAGGAGTGCTCACATTCAACATTGTTCCTCCATCTCTTTCCCTCAGGCTCAGTATTTGATTTTTCTTGCAATTTCCTCTTCAAAATCAGAAAATCTCCTGGAATCGGCTTGCTTAAGCTCATTGTGGTGGAAAAATAAGGCCCTCCGTCACATTGGAATACCCAACAATCATAAGCGCCTTTCAACCAATTTCCCCGCTCGGCTGATCAGTCAAGCCAACATATCGACAACGCGCTTGTGTTCTCATGATACTTTCGTGGGAATTGGGTCGTCGCTTTTTTTAAAAAGCGACAAATATCAAACATTTTAAGACAATCCTCATCATGTACCCGTCTCTGAATTCATGTATTTTGATATTCGCTATTTCTTTGATCGGTTAT
>CABIKL010002225.1:0-13089 GCA_902196195.1 Aptinothrips rufus
CCGAGCCGAGCCGAGCCGAGCCGAGCCGAGCCGAGCCGAGCCGAGCCGAGCCGAGCCGAGCCGAGCCGAGCCGAGTGCGGCCGGAACACAGTCCGGACACGAGTCCGCAGACCCACGCCGGGCCAATGCGAGAACAAATCCATCACAGCTCTCGATCAGTTGGTTGATCAGAGTCGACAAGCAGTACATCATCATAATGGTAGAACAAGTCTTGGATCGGCTCTTATGCTCCTAGCACAGGATCTTCGAATGATAACTATCGTACAAACTGCGAAACTTAGAGCCAGTAATTTTGAAATGAAAAGACAAATCAACACGACATACTGCGAGGCCAAATAACATTCTGAATGCCCGGTATTGTGCAAGAATTGAAGCTGCGTTAGGAATTCGCGTCTTTTAGTATTAACTAAAAGAGCTGTTGATCATATTTTAATCCAGGTTCAACAACAAAGATGCACTCCCAGAAAATGTCACGGTTTGAACCGTGCACAGTACATGCTGTGTCCTTCGAACCACAACTAACGACGCTTTAAAATGCAGTAGGTCACTACAACGTACAGTACAGGTGGATACCATGACTTCAAAGTACGATGTCACCAACGCCGCAGCGTGGTTTTCAGTTTTCACCGTGGAACATTTTTCATATGCTGTGACTTTCGCATTTCGATCGTTTCTCCATTCATTCCTTCTACAGGGGTCATCCATAACCGACGTCGTCTTTGATTGCGTGATTTTCGACCCTTCTTCCTGCCACAGTATGCGCCCTAACCTAATCTGATCTTCTACTGCGACAGAGACCATCATCCCGGGGTATAGCAACCTCGCATTTCCCCTTAAGACGTAATATACGGATGAACCGGTGTCAAATAGGAGCTAGGTGAATGAAGCTCTAGGTGCGTCGCGAACAACAAGACGAAGCCAAGCCAAGCCGTACTGCTGCACATCTTGCAGGTGCATCGAATGCACCGCACTGCAGTCACAACAACTCTGCAGCCAAGCCAGGGCGAGCCAGGCCAAGCCAAGCCATGCCGAGGAGGGTGGTATCCGAGGCGTCTAACTGAACACACCACACTGATCAGATCACGCACTGATAAATCACTGATAGGTCACATCACACGAAGCAACGCGGGTGTTTCCGGCACGTCGTCTGCTCTGCACGTCACTAAGGCACGTCACAACACGGCGCGGCACTACGACAACAACGCACGCCGCGTGCGTCACGGCACGTCACGGCACGTCACGCGGAGCCAGCAGGCTACGCGGCGGGCGGCCCGAGTGATAGCCGGCCAGCGACTGGCTAGTCCTATCAGCTGCTCTGCTCCACACACAGGGGCAATTTTTTACTTTTGTGCTTCTTATGGTGCGGTACGCTCCGGACACCGCGCCACGCCACGCCACGCCGGACCCACCCACCTGTGCAATACCGTCCCCACTCCCTGCCGGGCTGTGGTACAGTCGGGTGCGCGCGGCGCGCCGCTCTCCTGAGCCGGGCGGGGTGGGGCGGGGCGGGGTGGGGCGGGGTGAGGCGGGGTGAGGCGGGGTGGGGCAGCAGCGTTGGGGGCGTCAAAATCTGGACCCAGATGCGATTTCTTTAGAATATCATAGAAACTTTTCTTGAACCAAAAAGCTATAACTGTTTTACAGCCATCTTATAGAAATGCCATTAGTCTCAGATCAGCACGACGATGATACAATCAGCATTGCGCACTGTATGCACAGCCCTTTGGTTATCCTCCGCTACTCAGGACAAGGCGTTGTCCAGAATATCAGCACCGCGTGTCTCTCTCTCTCTCTCTCTCTCTCTCTCTCTCTCTCTCTCTCTCTCTCTCTCTCTCTCTCTCTCACGTGATCCAGTTCGGCGGGCCGCGAGCGTGCAGCAATGGAGTGCTATGGTACCTGTAGGGTACCGCCGACACGCACTGCATGCCACGCTTCCGAGTGGCCGGACCAGCGCCGCCACGCCACGCCACGCCACTCCACGCCACGCCACGCCGCGCTCGCTACAGGGTCCGCAACGCCCCGCCACTGCGCTGCGGGCCCAGTAGTGGCACAGACAGACGCACAGATGACACCTCCGCGCACCTCCCCTCCCACCGGGCGCGGGCAGGCGCGAGTGTCTCCGGAGGAGGGGAGGGGAGGGGGGAGGGGGCGGGGGACTAGGCGGCAGGGGGGAGTCTCGCAGGCGATACCCCACGCCTCAAGATTGCGACAGGCGACTACGCGCCACCGTAGGCAGAATAATGTCTTCTCTGGGCAAAGCAAGGTTGGATAGATAGAGATGACTTAATCTCGCTTAATCTACGCCAAAGTAAAGCAAGAACATTACAAATTTGTGTCCCCCATTTTCTCGTTCTGTCATCACAAATGCAGACTAGACTTACAAATCAATCGTCGATAGCGTTATTATAAGTCGAGGCGCGGTCTCGTCTCGCATCGATCTCCCCTTCACTCTCACTGACTCGGACCAGATGCAGGAGCAGTGCAATGCGGGCACGTGCTCGGCCAGGGCTGCCGGCGCGGTGCAGTCAGCGCCTCAAGGTATTACTGCGCGCGCCGACATTCTCTCACCTGCATTACCGCAACGCGCGCGAGGTTTGAACCTCGGTTTGAACCTTCCCGCCCTCCCCGGAGACACTGCTCGGCCAGGGCTGCCGGCGCGGTGCAGTCAGCGGCCTCAAGGTATTACTGCGCGCGCAGACATTCTCTCACCTGCATTACCGCAACGCGCGCGAGGTTTGAACCTCGGTTTGAACCTCCCGCCCTCCCTGGAGACACTGCTCTGCCCTGGCTCCGCTTTGCTCCGCTCTCTTCGGCCCGGTCCTGGGAGAGGCGACGGTTATCAGTCGCTATCTTAATCGAAGTAATGGAGGGCGTTTAGAAGCTCCGTGAAGCTTTCTTTCCTGTCCCTGAGCGGCGGGCTTGGAGACAAGAGGGGAAACTAGGCCTGCTCCGGAATAATGGCAGTGCGGAGCGATGAGATATCTTATCTTATCGGAGTCTGTCATCTGACTGGAAGGCAGAGCAGTCAGAGAGAAGCGGCATCCCGCCCCGCCCCGCCCCGCGCGCACCAACCCGACACAATTGATATCTCTTTAGACCCCCTGCTGTCTGTCATGCCTTGTGAGCCGATGGAGGGACCAGGGACCGCCCGTAAGCGACTCAAAAAGAATGATTTGACAACAAACAGAACGTACACTTTAAAAAAGAGTCTTTAGAATTCATTAGAAAATTACAACATAAGAATACTTTGGAAGAGGGCAGTGTGTCGTTGAATAGTTTGGCAAAGTGTTCCAGCTGTTGCTGTCGCCGCCTGTCATATTTCCCTCCATTCTTTATCCCGCCCGTGGATAAAGTCGTCAACCGAAAAACAAAACGCCACTAGCGCGGCAATAGGCACCTCGCTTCGCTTGGGCCTGGAAAGGGGATTGAGGAGATGCATCTCGCCATGGCGCTGAAATAGAAGTGGAAGTGACAGTGCTGAACCGTGCTGAACTCACCTTGTCGAACTCCATGTTGGGCGAGCCCTGCGGGCCCTCCTGGGAGTTGGTCATGCTGGAGTCGGGAGTGGCGGTCATGGGGTGCCACACGTCTCCATGGCTGCACCGCCCTCACCGGCCTGCCTGGAACAACCACACAGTTAGCATGTTAGTCCGACAGCACTAGAAACAACACCCTGCGGGATACTGGCACAGCTTTTCTGTGAAAAATGCGAAGTAGAAGCCATCTCGAATTGAAATTATGTGTTCTCTACCTCATTCCTTGATAACAAGGTGCTACGAGAGGCGACGCCTTGCATATTCTCGTAACGTTCCCTTTCTCTCACAGGGCCTTAAGCATTTAATATCGAAATGCCTTGCGTTTACAGATTAGACATTGCGCGCCAAACGATTGTATTGCAGCGAGGCAACTGTCGATCGTTGCTCTCTGCCTCTCCCCCACGCCCACCCCACCCCCCGCTCCGCCCCGCCCACGCGCCCAATCACGCACTCCATCGAAGACTTTGTATGATGGTCCGCGTGCAATCGGCTTTACGCAACCGAAACATCAACGACTGGGATCCGGAAGGAAACGAAAGGAAAGTGCACGTCAGGGCGGCGGAGGGCGTTAGAGAGGGCCATGGGTCCAGCCAGCGTTGAAACGTCCACAATTCATAAAGCCGTGCACATAGCTTCACCGCGTTTAAAATGTTCACAATACAGAAAATGTTTCAGGAAATTTTTGACGTAATATCTTGCTAAACTTTCCAACTGATCAATTTAATTCTACAAATGTTTTAACTGTCTCTTTCTGTCCCGTCAAATTATTCAATTTTTTTTTATTGTGTATCGCTTTAGAAGTTCGACTTGGTTTGACGATAAGAAAACGTATATAAACTAATCAATTGGAATAGTGACGACTCGCGAGCTGCAGAATAGAAGCTTTCCAGTCTTGAAAACCTGTGGATTTTCAATTTCACGAAATCAGCTTCTTCTTTCGATATGTTTCGTGAGTGTGGTCTTGAAACTTGTTCTGGTCGAGCGGGCTGGAGAGGACGGCGTGTGTTCTCCCCGTCGGCATAGGCAGCACATCGCGCTTGAAAGAGGGCGTCGACCTGCCGAGCAAGCAGACCAGAGCCAGCTGGGGCCCAACGATACATTTTCAAAGAAAAACAACACCGAACTCTGATTTAAAATCCAACGCACGCCGCTGAATTCATGCTGCCAAATACTGTTTGATTTTCAAACATCTCAAGCACTATTTGCGCGTACTTTGACGAATTGATGAGCGGCTTCAAACCACGAAATCAGTAATAAAGCCCAGATGAGGACTGGCATGAGGAGCAACTGTGTGAAAATCAATGACACAGGTCAACGCTGTGTCCGGACTGAAGTTGCTTCCCTGTCGGGAGGCGCGGGGCGCGGGGCCCGGGGTCTAGGGGCATGAGGAGGTCGCCTCGCACGCTTTGGAATGCGGCGCCATGGCAGGACATGGGCGTGCCTTGCCGCGCCAGGAGCCGAGAGGTCCTTTCACTGGCGGGACAGCGCGTGGCAGACTGGAGTGTGATCATTCTACCACTGCTAAGAACAGAGAGGAGTTGTCTTCACTGGGACTGGGGGCAGTGCGGATACGTTCGGATACGTTTCGTACTCGAGAGAAGAGGACAGCCCGCATTGTGGGCTGAAGCCTACGCCCCTCTCGACCTCTTCCTGCCCTCCCCCCTCCCCTTCCTTACGCAGCCTCATTCAAGGGTCTGACTAGGCTGACTAAGCCTGTGGCAATTCGACGCGCCGCCTTCGCCCGGAAAGTAAAAGACTTTCTATAACACCGCGCGGAGAATTATGCCCGCCGTGACCGGGCATGGGCTGCGGCAGGGCGGGGCGGGGCGGGGCGGGGCGGGCCGAACTCAACTCACCGCGAATCTGTTGGAAAGTGACCCCGCCGCGCCGCACCGCGCCGCGCCGACCGCCACCGCACTGCAGACTACCACCAAGAGACATGGCATGCCTGACCTGACCCAGCCCCAGCCCACGGCCACGTGGTCAATTAGTGCGAGTGAGCAGCCCTCAGACAGCAGAGCAGAGCAGCGCGTAGCCGCGGTCAACCCGCCCGAGTCGGAACGCCATTACGTGAAGGCTCCCCTTGTCACTGCAGGCAGCTGGCTGGTCATTCCCTACGCATGCTCGTTGCGCTGGTTGCCTACGTCCTTCCCAAGCCGACACTTCCAGTGCCAGTCGATTCGAGTCGGAAGTCAGCGGAGCAGGCTCGCCGCTCTCACAGGCAGACTGCACCCAGCTGACCTAACCACGAGGACGTCGAACAGTCCCGACTATCCTGCATGAATCAGCTGTAGTGTTCGACCGAATCTCAGCGCCACCTCTTCACACGTCATCCCTCGCCCCGCCCCGCCCCGCCCCGCCCCGCCACACTGGGACCTCCGAGACTGCACCGCGGTTACGGCACTCTAGTGCCACGTGGCCGCGATAGCAGGCGCCCGAGCCTCACTACGGGGAGAGGAGGGGAGGGGAGGGGGAAGGAGATCCAACCGGTTCTGTTGAATCGTTCCGTTTGGCGATTGATGTGCGACACGCCGAACCTGTTACTTGTATACTTTCGCTGACTTCTATGAGTTAAGGCCGGGCGCTTTCTGCGATAGCGATAGCACTGTAACTATCATGATGGATAGCAAATCGATTGCATCTTGCCTAGCTGGGATGGAAGAAGTGAGAAGGAGAGAACATGCAACGCCTGATTGGAAAACGGAAACTTTTCCGAAAAAAATTTAAAAATATCTGGAAAAATCTTCTACGCAATGCGGCGATATTCTTCGAGCCACAGCCACGCCAGCTAACCTTGAATATACACTGGGGCAGTGCCATCAGCAGCAGCTACTGGTAATTACTCATGAACATGCCTAGCTACCTAACCACGTATATGAAATGTGGGAAATAGTGCCGGGGTATCGCCAAACTAGCTCCGAGGCAGAGACCGGAACAACTTGCAGGCAATACTCCACGCCGCGAGGTTCCCGCGTCCGTTGCCCGGGGGTATCTACACGTCAACGCATTCCGACGCCGGGGCTGCCTCCAGCAGAGTTCACAACGTGGCGTGTTGACCAGCTGGTGCAGGACAGTTCGTATCGTACGACAGAAGACGGAATAATAGTGAGTGAGAAAACTCGTAGACAAACTAAGAGCAACATACTGACAATACTGACTTCACAACTATTTTAAACTGGTCATTACCATACAAAATCGCTAGTTAAAATTTTACATGAAATTTATAATGGTATTTTTTTCTTTTTGCCATGAAAAATAATGGTAATTTAGGTCTCCTGCTCAAAAATTACCAGACTGAAAACACTGTTAATTTGGAATAACCATAGTTTTGACATTACCATCAAAAATGATAAAATTACTGGAATTCCAAAGTAAAATTACAGATGACACGCTATAACTTTGTAGGTAGTATACCTCAAGGTCCATTTCTATTGTCCATGATAGTATTCCACTTCTCAGTGATAAATCAGACGGATGACTCCGAAACCTGTCACTTGGTAGGCATGCTGCAATTGCAATCATAGGAATGTTCTTTTCAGGGCCGTGCTCGCAAACGAATCCCCGAGGGATCACAAGACTTCGCCTCGTCCCGCCCCCGCCCCGTTCAAAGGTTAACAACTAAGAAGAGGGCGGTCGTGTGTTTCGTACTCTCCACGCTGAGTCAGAGGGTCCCTCGGGATAGGCCATTGTCACAGGTCATACTGGGTGGTGCTCGGCTAAGTCAAGTCTATCAAAGATCAGCAGCAGGTTTCAGGGATCAAACACCGAATGGCACGGAGTGGTACGAGCAGAATAAAAACAAATCCTTGTATTTCTAGGGCTGATTATAATTCACAGCATTAGAGAAAAGCCTTGAATTATAACAGAGAAAATCAATACAAATTTCCCCTGAGGTCATATACTTTGATCTGGAAATTGTGACTAGTCTTTCAGGTACAAGAATTTAATTTTTACGCGTGCAGCAGCCTGAGCCTGAGCATAGCATTTAGCTTCAAAGAGGTGGGAGTGTTCTGTTTCTAATCGATGTTACATTAATTGCCTCCCGATCTGATCAATGTCATTCTGAATGTGAGTTATGTGGAGGGAGGGGCCGTTGATAGTCCGTTCATGGTCAGCCTTCCATTCCTGGCTGCTACGGAATGCTCCTGGAAGTGCGGGCAAGGCGCGGCACGGCGGGCGTGGCGTGGCGTGGCGTGGCGTGGCGTGGCGTGGCGTGGCGTGGCGTGGCGTGGACTGGCGTGGACTGGCGTGGCGCCACTGCACATAGCATTGCATGCACTCACGACGGCAAACATTTTACTGGTGCGTTGCAAAGCGTTGACATGATGAACAAGATTAGAACCATGCGTTGAGCAATGCTGATCAACGTTTGCCAGACACTTCGATTTAGAAACAGGACTCAGGTATATCAATCTGAAAGAAGTATTCCGGAGGTATGTTGATGAACATATAATACTTAGTACTGAACGCTGAACTGCAATCAACGTGTCCTATGCAAGTTGATCAACATTCCTGGGATATGTTGACAAGATTAATACATCTTAGAGGTGGAAAAGATTATTTTTGGCTGTAAAAATATAAAAATGAGTGGATTTCAATAGATTAAAAACGAAATAGTGGGACGGTTGAAAATCATTCCTTCCCTACGAGGTAGTGTGGTGCAAATAACAACGCAGAATCTAAATTGCACTTGACTCTCCCGGGAGACAGGACTAGAGGCGGGGCCGACCACATCAATGGTGGGGACAGCCGAGACACGCAACAAAAGCGAGTGCTCTTACATTAAAAAAAAAAGAAGAGACACAACAAGGAAGCCGAATTGAAATTACCACATCCGATAAGCCACGAGAAGGAGCGCAGTGCTCAGACAAGAGCACATCAGCGCCGGTTGTTACCACAAGAATTTGAAAAAAAAAAGAAGAAAAAAAGACAAGAAGGAAGGGAAGAAAAGAGTTTCCCTTGATAGGACCAGCCGCGAGTTCCAACGCTTTGTTGAGACTTCATCCCAACCGAGCAAAACGGTTTCAAAATCACCAAGAGAGATGGCATCCCGGCCAGGCACAGCACGAGGGACCAGAGACTTAGCAACCTCCACGGCGCGAAGTCAATAATCGATACGGCCTGCCGCTGGAGACTTGAACGCACGGCCACATAAGAGAGCCATCGCAGCACAGAGCTGCACTATTAAAACCTTACGTAGAATTGCTTCGTAGTCTTACAAAAAGTGTTCTTTGTATTACGAAGGATTTTAAGCATCAGTAAGCTTACGGAGAATTTTAAGCATAAGTAAACTTACGAAGAACTTTCTTCGTATTACAAAAGATTTTCTTCCTATTCCAAAGGATTTTTTTCGTATTACAAAGAAACCTGCTTCGTATTACGTATGCTGAAAATTCTTTGTAAGGTTGTAATTTAATTTAATTTAATTTAATTTAATTTAATTTAATTTAATTTAATTTAATTTAATTTAATTTAATTAATTGAGCTAGAACTGGAGCGTGTGTCGCTCTCGCTATCACACGTTCCTGATATGAAGAGTAGGGTTGCAATCAATTCAAGGTAGGCACGAAGACGTTCAGGATATCGAAGGCGATGTCGGCGATGTGGAGGCGTCGCGAGGCGGTGACGTCACATCTGAACGTTACCTAACCAGCTGCAGCGGTGGCCGGCCGGCTAGGCTCCCCAGCGCATTCCATTATTAAGAATGAGTAACGATTTAAATGAGGTTGCTGCCGCTCCCAAGGTGCCGCGTGGGGTCGCCTGCCCGCGCCTTGAATAGGGTATTAGAGGCAGCACTGGGAAGCAGACAGGGAGAAGTGGGGGGGAGGGGGGGGGGGAGGGCATCACGCACGTGGTCCCAACGCACGCCCGCACCTGCACGCCACAGGCCGCAACTAGAGCAGGACGCTCCCAGGGAGTCCACTGCCATGCCGTGTCTCCAGCGCCTCATACTGAGCGATCACTTCAGGACCCCAACGAGGCAGACAGCGACAGGCGGAAAATGCAAACCGGGAGGTTAAAAATAATTTTTTAACCCAGTTTTGAGATTGATTTCAGAATTACCGCAGGAAGTATCCATCGTTTTGGGGGTTAATTTGCAACAGAGCCTTTTGTTGTTTTTGTTTTTCTCGTTTGTCTTTGCCAGGGAGGCCGCTGCGTGCCGCACTGTCAGTGTAAAAGTTTTGGCGCGTGTTTAGAGAGTGTCGCGGTGGCTCGTCCCCCCCCCCCCTTTCCCCCCGGTCACGTGACGGGCCCGCACACGCACTTGCACTCTCATCAGCGACTCCGGGCAAGATGTGTTGCCGCGGCCTGACGCTGGGAGAGCCTGCTGACTCAAAGACAATTAACTTGGTTTGACTCGAAGTAAACAAGAACACTTTTCACTAGTTTTGTGCCAGCTCGTTTTTAAGATTAACTTGCGATTACAAAAATCCTGTTTTCAGGGTGCTCGACACACTGCAAAACTCAGACCTTTAAATCGAAGGAATGCTCGAAGGAAAATTCGAAGGTCAGAACCCGATAGAACCAGCCGATTCGAAGGAATTGTTCCTTCGAACCGCGGTCTGCGTCGCCGTTCCAACGTCTATTCGAAGGAAAAAAATGCTTCGATTCGACGAGTTCCACAAACCTTCGAACATTCGAAGGATTTTTCGTTCGATTCGACGGATTGAGTTTTGCAGTGCATGCCTCAAACCCCTTCAAAGGTCATCGAAAGAACAACGTTTCCAACGAACAACGCTAAAAGTTTAGGCATTCATACTTCCTTGCAGTTAGCTGCGTCCTCCGCGCCTTCAGCTCCGAGGGAATCATAACTCCACGAGTAACTCCATTTCCTCCGCCGCGCCGCGCCGCGCCGCTCTCCACACTCATCAGCGGCCCCGTACTTTGTTTGCTGAGGAGCGCAAGGTCACTGCTCTTTACTCGTTTTTTGCGAAGGTGCGCTCAGAGGAGGAAGGAAATAGACTACATTAACGGTAGCGTTCGAGGTGCACCGTGATCTTTAAAGACTCAGGAGGCGGCTGACCCGAGGGCTGACCACAAAGCATAAGCATAGTCGAGACTTACAGACTTGAAAAATGCAGTCTCGACGCTGCTGCTCGGCTGCTGTAAAGTCGCGTGTCTGCGGAGAGGTACAAAGTAAGTCGAGAGTCACATCGTGCAGCGCATGTAACACCGCGCCCCTGGAGCCGGGGAGTTGCACGGGTGCGGCGAGTGGACTATACGCGGAGCCGAGTCCAGCCAACAGCGCATGTAACACCGCACCCCTGGAGCCGGAGAGTTGCACGGGTGCAGCGAGTGGACTATACGCGGAGCCGAGTCCAGCCAGCACAGTCGCACTTACTGTCCAAGGGCCGCAGTGCCGCCCTGCTCCGCCGAGATAACAATGGTTACGTCCCGTAAAGGGATAATCGCAGATTCGAGTTGCAGCCCGTGCTGCCAGGGACATAAAGAGGAATACCAGCCACACTGGAGTGTAGTGCCTCGCCACCTCAGAGCGTCTGGCAGCTTCACGGTCAACAGTCAGGGACTGAATTACCTAGAGTACTTTGAGGCGTCGTTTCGAACGGTGTACTCGCGAGAGCTGGCGACCGCACCCATATACTCGTGCCACGCCGCGCCACGCCCCGCCACGCCGCGCCACGCTCAGGCGAGGGCAGGGCAGTGGCAGCGCGCGCCGCGCCGGCCGTGTCACAGAGTGAACGCCCCGAGCTCAGCGACGCCCGGCGCCGCGGCGCCCCGCCCCGCCCCGCCCCGCCCCGCCCCGCCCCACCCCGCCCCACCCGGCCCTCGCCGCCTGAGGCGACGACCTACTGGTGCGTCCCGCCAAGCGCCGCCTCGCCCCACGCCCCGCCGTGTCGTTTGGCGTCCTGCCGCCTCGTCTGCCTCGCAGATGATGCAGCAGCACCAGGTCGTGCTCCTGATGGGACCAGGGATCAAGTGGAGTGGGCGTCGGATATTTAGATCCCTGGCCGGGCCCAGCCGGGCGCGTCGTGTCGCACAGTGGTCGTGAGCGTCGCGCCGCGCCGCGCCGAGCAGCAGATCATCCATCACAGGGATGGCGCGTCTCGTCTCATCCCGTCTCGCACAAGACGGACAGTGAGCTTAAGACGCAAGAACAAGGTAAGAGGAAAGCGGTTCGCCCGCTTGGACACAGCAACGCAAGCGTCAAGTCAAGGATGATCGACATTCCAGATCACAACTTGACAGCAGCGGTCTCAGTGTCAGTCTGCTTAGGCCCGCGAGCAGAGAGGAGCACGGGGTTGTGACATCGACCCCGCCGAGCCGAGCCGAGCCGAGCCGAGCCGAGCCGAGCCGAGCCGAGCCGAGCCGAGCCAACCAGTGCGAGGACGGCGACCGGGCTGAGCCCCACCCGTTGTTGGTACGCATCGGCACGCGCTGTGCTCGCGGCCAGGCACACACATACACTCTCAACTGAGCCCAAGTGCCGTGCGCTCGCATCCTATCGCCGAAACACCTTCCGCGTGCCTAATGCGGCAGAAAGGAGGGCAGGAAGCAGTACGCATGTCGAATATGTCGAGGAGCAGACGCCACACAGCCGTGTGTTTCTGCCTTGTTAGCGCCTGCATACCAGTGGATAGGCAGCCCGCCACACAGCCGTGTGTTTCTGACTTGTCAGGTCCTATCCTAGCGCCTGCATACCAGTGGATAGGCAGCCCACCACACAGCCGTGTGTTTCTGCCTTGTTAGCGCCTGCAGACCAGTGGATAGGCAGCCCGCCACACAGCCGTGTGTTTCCGACAGGACGTGCACTCACGTAGCTTTATCTTCTCCCGGACTCGAGGGAACACGACACCCAGTCCGGTCGAAAGCGGGCAACAGCATGCGACACAACAAACGAACAACACATACACGAGTCAACACACATTGCCTGCTTTCTCCCATCGGTAACAAGGCTGCCAGTGCCTGCGCCAACGGATGTGCAGGAACACAATAAAGACTTGGCGATGCGTACTCTCTTCTGTACATATGCAGAACATCTGCTCAGCCCCTAGAACACAGCGCCGACTTAGGAAAAGGAGGATATTTCAAGGACGCGAAATAATGGCTCGAGAAAATGTTGAAGCGACGGATTGCAGCAGAAGCACTGAAGTATCGCGGACTGGGAGAGACAGGCCTAACGAGGGGTGTGCAAAGTATAACTATAGGCCCGTCGCTTACCAAAGTGAAAACGGAAGAGTAATTAACTCGCAGTGAAGTTTGATAACTGTTTTCCTCCTCCGACGCGTTTCGCTTTTGACGAGAATGCACTAAGAGGTGGTCTGTTGGGGCGCTGGAGGAGGATCGGGGGAGGGGGGTAGTTTCTGCACGGCGCTGCGGCCGGACCTGGTCCGCGCCCAGTTCTCAGAAGCCAGCCGACGCGATGCGGAGCTGGAACTCGGGCTGGAGCTGGAGCTGGGGCTAAAGCTGTGGCTGGAGCTGGAGCTGGGGCTGGAGCTGGAGCTGGGTCTGGAGCTGTGGCTGGAGCTGGGGCTGGAGCTGGAGCTGGGGCTGGGGCTGGGGCTGGAGCTGGGGCTGGGGCTGGGGCTGGGGC
>CABIKL010002226.1:0-13084 GCA_902196195.1 Aptinothrips rufus
CGCCCCCCCCCCCCCCCCTTTTCCGTGGATCCGCGCCTGAGACAGAGGCTCAGAGGCACAGAAACTGACGGAGACACTGACAGAAAAGCTGGGCAGAGCGCGGTGGGCCGCTAACTCTATCACTTTTCTGGCCCAGGAACCAATAGCGACTCGCGGCGAAGTATACCAATAGCGTCCCAGCAATCCGCGACGCACCAGACCGTGACCAGCCGCAAAAGAGTCGTCGCCTGGTCAGTCGCCATGTTGGGTTTACTCGGCGGTCAGCCATTTCTCCAACGCTGTCCACTTCTTTTGCAGTCATAGTAAAGTGTATGATAAGAGGCTCGCCTGGGAACGTGTTCGAATATATATATTTCTCTTTCCGACGATGATGGACTCTTTTATTACGAGTGAAAATGACATATTGGAGTCTTTTCTGGGTCAAAATCAGCGTATAGAGCTGTAGACTGTCTTTTTGGTTTTTTATTGTTTTTGCGGCATACAGACAGGTCTTAGTAGAGAGGTCACGTTTAGCTATCGTACAGGCAACGGGGTGACTTTACTCAACAAAGAAGACCCCTCCTCTCATTGTTCCTACCGCAATAGCAAACACGGCACCGAGTCAACAAGCAATGTTTGTCTTACGGCACGGTATCGCGAGTTTGTCCCCTTCTTTCACGGAGCAGAGGTGGCAAGGCCTGCTATGCTCTCGTATGCCTGGCATGGCACGGCTCCTCCCATCTCATAGGGTCTCAAATCATTAAAGGATCTCGAATGGAAAACTTATGACCCTCGTGGAAAATTACTGGTTCGAGTTAAAAAAAAAAAAAAAAAAAAAAAATTGCTTGACATAGAATAGGCCTAAACAAGACAGCGGCACTTAACTGGCCTTCGTCTTCGATTCGATACATGCTTGCCGGCGAGTGTTTGCATCTCAATTGTTTGGCTACCCCGTGCTGCTATTTATCAAATATCAAGGGGGCTTGTTGTTTGGCTACCCCGTGCTGCTATTTATCAAATATCAAGGGGGCTTGTCCCTGTACGATGCATATTCGGACTATGGTTTGTTGTTAGTGATATTACCAACCAACATCTACAGACAAATTTCAGATAAATAAAAAAAAATATGATAACAATTTAGCCTAATTTGCGATAATTTTGAGGCTTTTAAACCAAAAAAGTGTTACCCATTATATTACCGTCACTACCTGATCTGATAGTGACAGCCTCCTAAGCAATATGATTTTTCTTTAATTTAAACCACCGATTCGAATCAAAATACGAATAATTTCATAGATGGTGTAAATATAAAATAACGTCTGAACTGTCGACCAAGCATTTCCCCGGAAATAAACCTGAGTCTGCAAAACGTTGGTCGACGTAATCAAGGCGACATTTTTCGTCATTTTAATGCCAGCCTGACATCAATAAAGAGAAAAATAAAGTAATTTTGACGTCACCCGCCGTTTTGATGACCTCGCTGAGTGATTGCTGGATTGCAGTTAAGTTACTAATAAATTGTGCAACATGTTGCGAGGGGTCAGTCAGTCGGCCTTAATTTGTGCACAGGATTACATGATTACATTGATGACATCGAATTACAAAGAATAAAATCAACAATTGAGATGAAATTTTAGTGTTTTTAGCCTGTTTATGACAGTTGCAGTACTGAATGGCTTCGGTAATCTTTATTTTCTTCAGAAAACGAAGTAAATATCAATATTTCTAATAAAAACACAGAAAGTTTGTACACATGATTACATGACTGACTGACCCCTCGACATGTTGCTTGTTGGCAGGGGCGCCTCACGGTAGGGCAATTGCTCTACCGTCTTTTCAAAAAGGGAGGGAGGTAAGGGCCCAAAAAGGGAGGCAAAAGGGAAGAAAAAGAGCTCAAACAGGGAGGCTTTGGGGGAAAATATGATGTTTTGCCCTGCCTTTCCTCAAAACAAATGGGCGCCCCTGCTTGTTGGTTAGTCAGATCTGCGCCGATCCGGTGCCGACGAGAGGCGTTGGCGAGCGAGCGAGTGGAGCGAGCGGGGCGCAGGATGCTGTCCCGCAGGACACGTGTGTCGCGGGGACGCCGACCGAGTCCTGCCAGGCTCTAGCTGCTCTAGCTAGCCTAGGCCGGGTGGGTCCGGCCAGACTAGCAGCCGCCAGCCAGAGCCAGACCCGCTCAGCACAGCGCGCAGCGCATAGCCTTCACTCCCCCCTCCCCTATTCCCCTTCTAATCCTACATGTAGGGTCAGTATGGTTAATAAATGCACATGGTAAAAACTGAACACTCATCTGGAGCAGGTATTCAACCCTTGACCTCTACGTTGCGATTTATTTCGCCTCAGGTGTTTGTCATGATCTCATATGAGTGGTCACGTGCAAGTTTTTGGTTAAAGAACCGGCTCCAAAGGGGTGTTCAGTTTTTACCATGGGCATTTATTACCCACACTGACCCTAGGGGAGAGTGGGGCAGGATGTGCCAAAGTATATTTTCAGAATCGTGATAATATGACGATTCCAGAGAGTACCGGTGGCACATCCTGCCCCAACTGACACATCCTGCCCCACTCTCCCCTACCGTAAATATCCAGTTATCTATTTCGTCCCCGCGCCCCTAACTCGGTTGACTTTCCCAAACTTAACAACCCCCATCGATTCAATAAGGTATTGTATTAGCCGGGCAGATGATGGCGTCACCAGAAATCCATAACAAACCCTCACTTCTTGCTTCGTCGTGTTATCGATCTGAGGTGTAGAATTTAAAAAGTAGAAAGACAAGTCCTTGGTATTTCCGGCTAAGTCAAATTTGAGTGTACGAAATTCAGTTTCTTTTAAATCTGATTTATTTTCATTTTTATTTCCTCAAAGTACCTATAATGCAGAACTGGCTTTCACATACTACGCCTTGAGTCTTGGTCAACGTGCCCGACGTTGATACAGTGATGATGCACTTGAGAGATGGAAAAACAAACAAGATTGCGTTCGCAAAAGTGTGAGAAATTCGAGATACGCGTTCCTGAAGATTGGTAGTTCTTAGGTGTAACACTGTAAGAGGACCCAGTGAGAAATACCGCCAGGAACGATGTTGAAAAGATATATCGAAACGATGTGGATTTGCCACTTTCGATATCGCTTTGACTTCGTTTTGATATCGTTTCGCTGGAATACTACTATCCCGGAACATGGTTCTGACTTACCTAACATCGAACACCACTATTTCTAGTTTGTAAACAGTTCAAGGCAGATTACGTGAAATGAATAAATAGATTATCCGTAAAGAATGCATGATTAGTGCCGAGTAAGTTACACAAATAATCTGTCTCCTCGGGCCTCTCTATTTTGTTTTCAGCCCGGCTCGTCTTTGATGGCTTTGCTGAGATTGCGATGGTGTCGTTATCACGTGAGGGGCCGTAGTGGCGAGCCACGCCGGGCACTAACCTACACAAAGCCAAGCCACACAATGGACGTACGTTACGGCTGCAGCAGATAGCGAAATGTGCGTGCCACCCGCGCCGCGCTGCGTTGTCGCTGTGTTGTCGATGAGAACTGTGACAGGATAGAGAGACGGACCGAAGGTTTTCAGAAGAGAAGGAACAAAAACGAGATAAGGCCAAAATTGGTTGCGCACATTAACGCACATTTAACTGCTCTTCATACATAAACAAGCAGTCAGGCGGGTAAAAAAGACATACACATAACAATGAATAGCGTCAGCGACGAGAGAATGACGCATTTGGTCTTTATCTTTGTAAGGACTAGTAACACCTTGACCAAATTTTGAATGTAGTGAGCAGTTCAGTATTTTGTGCATATTCATATTTGTACCGTATATCCATTTGTTCTCATACCACCGCACACCAAAGGGCCGGGGTGCAAGCGATTGCAATAGAAAAAGAATGGTCTACACGACATCGATTATATTGTCAACCGAAACTTCATTTGCTCGACAGGAAAAATAAATATTTATTAGTATCAAATCAACGAACTGCGGTATTTGGATCTTCAACTTTCCTCACAATCTTTCGGCAAGTAATAATACCTTCATCCAAAGAAAGGTTAGTAAAATAAAATTCGATTTTGATTCACCACAAAAAAAGAAGAAAAGTCGATTCGATTTGATCTGATTTTGTTGTGAAATTTCGATCTTCCACGCGTCATTTCTGGATGGGGTCTGTGAGAATGGAAAATGGTATAGGGTGGAAACGGAATCACAAGCATAACGATGAGAAGCCGTACGAAAACGTCAGCGAAAGTCTATTATTTATGGACTGTGAAGTTATTGATATTTCCTTACCAACAGCAGATGACATGAAGAATGTTTATATGTGCCCGAGCTTTTGCCCTGGCCTACAACAACACGCTAGAAATATCTTCCCCCAACTTTAGGAAAGAAATTGTTTTCAAATCTCAATTGAGAAAACCACGACAAAAGTATAATTAGCGGCATTCTATGATTAATTTTCACTCATAAAGGCCACTTCCTCACGAAGATTTGCTTACCGGGTCAAGGTTTCGGCAGTGACTGGGACGAGAGCGTGCGAGCATGTGCGAGTGGGCAGACAGCAGGGGCACAAGGGGCAGTGGATCTTTGAAACACTCCGCCTTCTACATTCGTTTTTTATCCTTGCGATTCAGTCAGAGCGCTTGTCGCCAGGCGCTCCGAAGATACGCTTGATTTACTCTTCCTCGAACGATATCTCATTAGCCGCTGCTAGCTGCTGCCCACACGTGCGGCGTTCTGCACAACTTCTCAAGTCGGACCTAGCATTGCGTTCTCAATGGAATCAATGGGGTCATCGCCCCTCTTCTATTGCGCGTCTCATGGAAACTACAGAAACTATCCTAGATGATACTGGATTCGTTATAGAGCGATCTGATAAAAGCATTGTTCTTTTGCTGAGAGCTCATTTCTCATTTCGTCACAGAACCACCAAGTGATGACGAGGCGTATAACTTACTTCCTGTGTTGCTAATCAATATCCCAAAAGTGAACCAATTCGAAACAAAAATAAAATATGAATAGACACGTCCACAATGTCGAGGAATAGCTTGAGAGATCTTTTCGGCCCTCTCAAAACTTTGCGACGGTCCTTCATTGTGCCTCACTTACAGCAATCTAAGGATATAAGGAGGGGAGGGGGGAGGGGAGGGGAGGGGGAGGGGTGGCCTCACGCGAGGTGAGGTGCGGGGCCTTCCCTTCCGGTCCATCCAATGCAAGGGGCAACAACCTATGTTAGTACAGTCTGTTGTGACGCAGGAACCATCCTTCCGTTGAGGAGCCCGCCGCAAACCGGGCCGGAAGGGGAGGGGGCGGAAGGGGTGGGGGAGGAAGGAGGCGGGGCGGGGGCGGAGCTGATCTGGGATGCCCTCTCGCTTCCCCCACAACTGGCGCTCGAGATGACCACTGGGAGCGCCATGAATCGGGGCCCGCAGTTTTAGTTTCTATGGGAATTTAACTAGAGAATATGGAATTTAGGTGTGCTGAGCAAGCCAGCAGATTATTTTCGCAGAGCAGTTTTTCATACGCTCAGGACCCAAAATCACTCTAACATGCCTCAAAGAACACCCCTAAACGCCCCGAGAAAATAACTGGACGAGCCCCGCGTGATTTCACTGGTTGGTTGGTTGGATTTGAACTGCTAAGTCTGCGAAAGGCTCTTTGCGACCTCGACAACTATAAAGCCCCACAGCCATGGCCCTCCCCTCGACACGGCCAGAGACCGCAGCGTCGGGTCGGGTCAAACACCGCAACATGGCATGGCGCGCTGCACTGCGCCGCGGCCCCCGCCCCCCACAATAAGCCGCGGAGGCTGCGCTGGACCAGCCGGGCCGGGCCGGGCCGGGCCGGGGACCTCAGAGGACCAGCCTCACGGCCCTGCTCCGCCCTGCCACGCCAGCACAATACGTTCAATTGGCGGCGCGACACACAGCAAGGCGTGGCGGGGCGTGGCGAGGCGTGGCGAGGCGTGGCGAGGCTTGGCGGGGCGTGGCGGGGCGTGGCGGGGCGTGGCGAGGCGTGGCGAGGCGTGGCGAGGCGTGGCGACGAGCAGCCGGCCCAAACCTCAGCGGCGTGCATCACCTAGGAGCAGTTAGAGAGCCTGGGGCTAGGAGAGTCGCCAGCGTTACGTAGCGCCGCGACCACTCGAGCAAGGTGCCCGGCAGTTAGAGAGCAGTTTGATCTTTGTCTACGGGCATTTCCGCAATGAGATATGTGATATAGCCGTTCGGAACGGTGACGTCAGTGACACGAGTCGGCTGTCTCGAAAGAATAAATACCGCGCACTTCCCATCGCGAATAAAAGGATCGAATTCTATAAGTTAGCAGAAGCCAGATGACGTCAGTGACAACTACTTCTTCCTACCCCAAGGCTGTTAAATGACCATCGAGCAGCCAGTGCTCTCCCCGCTGTCCACGTCCACACGCGTGCGAATGGCTGCATGGCGAGCTAAACGCCCCTGAACCATCAGCTACCACCTAGAGCCAAGGCGGTCCGAGACTTACTTGCAGTGCACATAATAGCTGCAACTCTCCCCGCCACACGTGCCACTACAGTACTGCTTCAGCAAGCTAAAGCTGATTTTGACGACGTTGAGATCCACGATGAAGGAGGAAATTGTTAATGACTTAATCACGAAATCTTTTGAGAACGATACACAGTATGTCGTCGGTCCCTTCATCGTGCACTATCGGAAATTTTCAATTTCAAATACATTATGTATTGCGATCTTCTGTCTTAATGAACTCTTGAAGGTCCTGCGAATTGGTGGGTGGTTCAAAGACGGTGGGAGCGGAGGTAAGCTGTGGTGCGTGGAAGTTTTGTGGGTGTGGCTGGGTTTGGCTAGGGGTGGCTATGGGTGGCTCGGGCTGGTTGAGGTGGCAAGCGGCTGGATGGCTATAGGGGTGGCTATAGGGGTAGCTTGGGGTGGCTGGGTGGCTATGGGGGTGGCTGCGGTTGGTTGGGTATCCCTCGGTAAGTCCTTCAGCACATCTGACGTGAGCGACGTGCGTCACTCTCAGTCACTCCCAGCCAAGTGCTGAAGGGTCACGTCTCGACGTTTCAAGTGATGACTGGACCTTGGCACCCGTGTTGCATCGAGGAAACTCCCTCGCCCTGTACTCCGCGCTGTAAAATCCGTCTTCACTTTCCAGGCCGAAAATAATTTTAGAGCTGGAAAAATCCGTCTTCATTATCCAGGCCGAAAATAATTTTACAGCTGGAAAAATTCAATTCTAAGTCATAACATAGTTTGGAACAAACTTCCAGCTGGAAAAATATTTCTACGGGGAAAATGAAATCACCCCATACATAATCCAGCTGGTTTCTAAAGATCCATCACACGATGATGTGCATATAAAGTTCCAAGTCCTCAACATGAGAAGTCTTGCTCTATTGCTTTGTTGAGAGCGAAATTTTGACGCTGAGCATGCGAAGATGTGTTCGCGGACTTCGTTAGGACCGATATTAACAATTTCATACTACTTTGTCGAACACGGTTGCCCACCTCTTTGAACCACTTTATTGCCTACTTGCCCCTGATCGCAAATTTCCAGATGGATTTTTTCCCGGATGGAAAATAAGATAAAGTAGTTGTTAAAAAGATTTGCTAGAATATCCGATGGTAGACGCAAAGCCCAGTCGGAGTCTATAATTACAGCTAGAAATTATTGCCGATTGAAATTTAAGTACAGCTCGATATCCGAGTCGATATCACTTTCCAGCTGGATTTGTTGTGGCCCGGATACTAAATCCACCCGTAAAATATGTTTTCCAGGTTGGCTAAATAAATGTGATATTACAGCTGAGATACTGGGCTTTGAGATTCAAAATTCCAGCAGAAAATTAAAGGTGGATTTTGGAACTGGGCTGGTTATAATTGTAAAGATAAAGCATAAAAGAAAAACACAAATTTAGCTTTAATCCATTTTGCCTGACTTTCCTCGTGCTTATTGCGCTGCAGCAAGGCACAATTCTTCACCTAATTCCTCCACCCCCAACCTGCCTTTCCTAACTACAGTAGGCCTACCTAACGTTATTTTTGGACGGGCCCTGCCCGTGGTTGCGCGACGAAACATTACCGTTCGGTCAGGCTGCTGGCAAGTGATGGTTTATGTGTTTTTAGAGGTACGTCTGTCTAGCCACTGTCTGCTGCTGCTGCTGCTGAGCCCGGGCGTCTGGTGACGCACCGCCTGTGCCTCAATTGGACTAAGATTCTACCTTAGCTCAGCAACATAGACATTCATTCGAATCAGCACAGTCCAAAGCAGATCTAAATGATGCGTCTTCCTACGTTGGTTTAGTATTACACTCCATCCAGTGCTCTTTTCCTTCAGACTACAGGGTGGCTGGCCAGCGCCGTGAAATGTTTTGGTTGTACTAGCCCGCCACGTACGCCCGCGCTCGCCCGCCCGCTCACCCGCTCGCCTGCTGTCACCGGGCTAGTCTAACTTCAAGATTTCGCGGCGCTGGCCAGCCACCCTGTATGGTCGATTCGAGACGATCCTCATTTTCCTTACGAACTTTTACGAAAGCGACTGTCTAGCTACGAAATGCGTCCAAGAAAGAAATCTGTATCTATTACAGCACCAACAACAACGAAAAGAAGTGCATGACAGGACCAGAAGCAGTTGCAGCAGTGTTGCAGTGTCTTCCCTACAGTCTGCGCTATTTTGTATGCTTTGCGCAACAGGTGCCTCTATTGGATAGTGACAGTTCGACAAGGTCGGATACACGGACCCAACGCTCATAGGTTGGGCTGGGTTATCACTTGGTGGTACTCTGTCTGTCGCCTCGCCCAGCCGATATGATGGGCTCGTCACGTATTCAATCTGACTTGATGACCTTTGACCCTTTAACTGGCACGAGGAGACAATCCGCTGCCTAATCTTGCCCCGTGCGCTGCGCGTGTGTATTCCTAACTGCACACCGGTACAGTATCGGGTACCAAGTGGTACCAAGGGCCTGACTGCAGGTGGCTCGGGCGGTGCTGTCCAGTCTCCTCTCGGCGCTGCTGCCAGCGACTTGGTTGGTCGAGTACTCGCCAACTTACAGCAGCAACTCTGGCCACTCCGGTTTGCTTTTAGATCCAGTAAAGTTAACCCGGTAGACCTATACAGACTGCCTTGTAATGCGAATGAAATGAACTTAATTTCATGTAACTACACACTCTACATGTATCATCATTGATCGCACTGAGTAATGTTTCTAGACATAACTAGGATTAGTGAAAATTTTGCTCTACTTGATCACACGATTTTTTCTAAATTGTTGCTACATTTACTGGAACGCACAGCTACCCGGTACGTGTAAAAACTTTTCTAAATTCGCGCAAGAAGTTACTAGACATTTACAGTGTACCGCTGGTTGTCAGCTGGTACTATTGATACATATTCCGAGACCCTAACTCGCCCCCGCAACGCCCCGCCACGCCCCGCCAGAGCAGTTCACCAAGGCCGCGAGAGGCCTGACCGTGGCCGGGCCAGTTCGTCTGGCACATCCTCTTTAATGTGTCCGCCCCGCCCCGCCCCGCCCCGCCCGTGTGTCTCGCCGGCCCGCGCAGGGCCTAAGCATGGCCTAGGATAGGTTCCGACGCCGTGGAGCGTTCAGTTGGTCTGGGCGTCTAGCCGCGTCTAGCCGCGGAGACGGGAGCGTCGGGGAGTTGGATGAGGAGGCGGGGCGCGGCCGGGAGTCAACCTATTGACGGCGGCATGGAGGGGGGGGGGGGGGGGGGGGGGGGGGGCAGTCTAGTGCGGCAGGTCGACGCGTGCCATGACTACATTCCGGATTTAGGATGCAAAACGATACATGCCCTACAGGACAAAATTGTCGAACACGGTCTATTGTTGCACATCTTTGACAATATTACTGACAAAAAAATAATTAATAATTATGAACCAAAAATTAATAATTATGAACCAAAAGTTCATATTTATGAACCAAAAATTTACGTTTAAGTATCAACCAAAAGTTCATAGGTGCGAATGAGCGACTAATAAAAGATAAAGTTCTCTAGATTTCGAAGGGAGGACATTTATCTCCGACTTTGATGATAGGGCCAATGTGGATTCTGCCATTTCAATTCCCTACCGCTACCGACCCGGAAGGAGAACTATTTCACCCTCTCTCCCCTTACCCCCTGTGTAGTGTAACTGTGTATGTGCCCTCGACTGAACTATGTTCAAATGTCCGCTGACCGGATGCGCAGAACGATAAAAAGTTGTGAAGAGGTTGTTTACTGAGCGCTTGTCCAGTTCTCTGAGAGCGGTGTCCGAGTATCTGTGTATGTGTATCTCTGTTCGCGTTCAACGTGACCGACTGACTGACTGCAGCCAACCACGTGCTCCGGGCTGGCAGAGCGCGTAGACCGTAGACTACACCCAGCGCGGCGCGCACGTGCCACGGCTCGGAGCTGTTTCCGAGAGCTGAGATGATTCGCTTTCCATGCACTAGAGTGTAACATAATACTCAGATCAATTTGATGGAGAAGCGAGTTGATGGTGCGATGCTTTGGGCCTGTCCATAAATTACGTAAGGCTCTTAAGGGATCTTACGGTCCCATATCAAGAGTATGGTGAGGTTAGGTTATTCGTCTTACGAGGGGGAGGGAGGAGGTCAAAAAGCGGTCAATTTTGTCTTACGTAATTTGTGGACGACCCCTTTGCAAGAGTGAAAAAGACTGATCGAGAGAAGACAAAATGACGTCCGGGAGAAAACGGCAAATTTGTAAATCGTGTGCGAACGAAAATCGCCTTAAATTTCTCCAAGCGAGCGCAATCTCTTCTGACGGATGATGTATTTTCATTAGGGCCTATGTGATTTTCTTTTGAGAGAGTTTATAACCCACTCCCAATGGTGAGGGTCATTGAGGTTTCTTATGACGCCCCCACCTTACCCCAACACTTTCTCGCGCGAGACTTTTGCAAAACCAAAATTTAAAAAACAAAATGCAGTTATAAAAAAAATAATTGGAAATGTTGAATTTTGTAGTCATGCAAGGTGTTTCACAATTTGTCGACTAAGTTACGTATGTCAATAACATTAATCTATTCCATTTACTAGCTTCTTTCACATTCATCCTTGACCTTGGCCATTTGTCCTAGAATCAACTGTTATAAAGATATCTCAAGTGGGAATGCAAACACCCGGCCCCCAACCCCCAATTCAACTGAAGTTCGGTAGGTAGGGATTTCCGCCCTCTCTTTCCGTAATAATTAGTGGACGGAACCTGAGGGGATGAGTGTTGGTGCTCCATAGTCATCGTCTGGGGCCCTCGCGTTAAAAAGAAGAGATCCCGTTCTTTTCTTATTTTACTATTAAGTGTGATCATTTACTCTCGAGCTAAAAATAGAGACCAGAAAAGGTCGGAAGCGAAAACTACGATTATAGGTTCACTCTTAAATTTCATCCCGTGCTCACGCTCGACGGGCGCCTCGTGTCAAGGAATAGCGGTGAACAGTTCTAGCTGAGAGCAACTTCCTGCATGCGCACGCAGTTTCTGGCGTAACTCGGCGCGTGCCGAAGGGAGCAGCCACAGTGGAAAAGAGGGGGACGGGCGGGGAGCGGGGGGCGGGAGGAGGGGGCGATAAGAAGGCGCCGGCGCCTGCTCCCATTGTCCGGCTAGTCCGACAGGCTCGTCATCAGTAGACTCACATGTCACCTCACCCTAAGTAGTGTCCGTGTAGAGCCTCATGCTATTCCCTTGGGGATGAAAACATGTGATGTGTGACGCGTATGCAGGATGCAGATGCGTAACATTTGATATCACACAACATAAATACGTATCAAAATGCACGTGATACACGTGCTATGAAATGTCCCACGTTTGGAAATATATGACTGTCACACAGTTGAGTCAGATTGTATCTCGCCTAGGGCCGTAGGAGTGTGTGGGTGAATTCCAATACAATATTCTGAAAATATCAATACTTACGTATCAAAATTAGAGTTCCCAGAAGAATGAAAGTTTCATAGACAAATCCTGCCTGCCACGCAACAAGCGTTAAATCCATTCATGTAGGTTTTATAAACGGAAAGTTTGGAAATTTTGGTAGGTTTATATCTACGGTAGCTTTGGGAATTTTGATTGTTTTGTATACACTAGTCAAAATATCGAAAAATATCGATATATTAAAAAATATTGAAATTTTAATAAATTTTCGAAAGGAAGGCTGAGATACGCAAGCACTGTTCCCTCCTCTACACTGTAAAAAATAATACCTCTTTTGGGGAGCCCTTCCCCCAAAACAGGTGTGAAATAACACCAGTTTCAAAATTTTTGGGGCTCGTTTGGAGGATTATGTAGAAATGCGTTTTAGAGTGTCCTGATCATTTCGGTATAGCTCTCAAAATGACCCCCCAAAATTCTAAAACTGGTGTTACTTCGACCCTGTTTCTGGGGAAGGGCTTCCCAACCCAAAACAGGTATTATTTTTTACAGTGTATTGCCGCGACCGTAGAACAAGTAGAAGCCAAAATATCAACATATCAGGTAAAAGTTGGACTTAGTTTTAAAAATCGAACTTCAACCTCGACTTCAACAAATACCTAAATATTGATAAATACCGGAATATTGAGAAAATTTCAGTAGCAAGTATTGGTATAGACAAACACTGACTATTTCGATATTCGTTAAGTATCGATATTTCTTTGATATGCCGTACAGCTTTAATCTCGCCAGCGCGAAGTTAGTCGTTTGTTGAGGTGGCAGGTTGCAACTGTTTCCATCAATCGCTACACAGAACCAGTTTACTTTGATGTCGAAGAGCACAGCGCCGATGGCTCTATGATTCTCCGTCGCCATTCGAGCGGTGACACGACATGCGAGGGGCGTGATACTATCAACCCCCTAAGGCAGGGCGCTCTCCAACTAGCCATCTCCACATAAACACGAACTGCCGGTAGCTCTGCACCGCGCCCTGCGCTCGCGAGGCTTTCAGCGCCAACAGTCAACCACGTGAAGCTCGCGCCAGGCGCGGATCCAGGACGGCCCCTTGGAGGGGGCGAATGTTGCACTTTTTGCCTAACTACAGGCTGAAAGTTGTGCAGCTTGCTAACCTTCCCGGGGACGTCGGCTTCGCCGACGCACCTATGGGCCGGGGGGGGGGGGGGG
>CABIKL010002227.1:0-13080 GCA_902196195.1 Aptinothrips rufus
CTGCGCGAAAATACTTTTAGGAATTTACCTCTAACAGTTGGAGGTAAATTCCTCGGCGTTTATTAAGAGTTCGACTTGTTGGAGGTGAATAACGCATTAACCGAAAATACCTCCAAACGCGATTGGAGCTGTTTTCATTGGAGGAATCGGGCCGCCACCGGCGATTCGACATCGATTCTACTCATCGACGAGTCATTTCTCATCTGAAAGACCGCGGCGCTATACTTTAACACGGGAAAGGTAAGTAAAGTAGCACCACGACGGTGGAGGGGCATGTCCAAGATAGCCAAAGTTCCGATCACGTGGTTTGTGTACGCCCCCTCAGGCCGCGTGGAACAATGTTGCTTGATAGTCAAAATCCATTGGAGGTAATATCGCTACGGTCATCGCTGTACATTTGGAGGGAAATTCGTTGGAGGTGAATTTCCGGCGAACGGTGTTCCCTTTGACGTAATTTCACTGCTCTCATCATTAGTACATTGGAGGGATATCCATTGGAGGTGAATTGCGGACTAACATGTTGGAGGTAAATCTCAAGAATGTCTCTGGGGCAAATACTGTGCGCACATACTTTCAGGAATTTACCTCCAACAGTTAGAGGCGAATCCCTCGGCGTTTATTAAAAGTTCGATTTGTTGGAGGTAAATAACGCATTAACCGAAAGTACCTCCAAACGCGATTGGAGGTGTTTACATTGGAGGAATCGGGCCGCCACCACTTAGGCGAAGCCAGTTACGTGACCGCAATTAATTTTCCTTGTTGGTTTGTTGGTTTGTGTTTCCGATCTTACTCTCACGATAACGTCCGAACTGTTTGACCGATCGTTCTAAATTTTGATATGTGATCAGTTCACACCAAAACCTCTAAGGGGATTGACATTCAGAACCCTAGCTCAATTGGAAAGGGTTAAGGGCGACCTGAGGGATGATTTAAGGGCGAACATGAACTTTCTCCGGACAATGTTGCGTGGGTTATCGAAATGCATCTTTCTGGTGACCCTAATGACGTTGAAATGTTTGCGGTTGTAAGATCGATAGTCTAAGGGCCATTTTAGAGGGGGCGCTAAGGCAGGCCTAAAGGATGATTTAAGGGCGGATATTGACTTACCCCGGACTCGGTCGTGTGGGGTATTAAAGTGAAGGTATCTGATGACGCTGGTTATGTTAAAATGGTTTTCGGACATCTAATTCGTCGTTTAGGGGTTGTTTTAAGATATTTCGTCGCAGAGGGGTGGAATTTACGAAAATCGTCACTCTGTCATTGAGGTCGAGTTGGGTGGCATCTCTAGTGTTCTCGAGGGTGCTGATCACGAAAAATATATCGTCGGCGGGTTATTTCATCATCTAGGGGTATATTTCGGCTTATTTGTCAAAAACGGGTGAATAGGGTACTGCAACAAAGGTCCGGTAGAGTGAAGAACAAGACGAGCTACTGGCAGCGCAAGAGGTGAAGCGGAGCTCCCGCGCGCCTCACAGCCTGCCTCTCCACTTGCCCTACCAGTGGCAGTCGTCCTCTTGTTCTTCATTCTTCCGGTTCAGAACTTACTTGGAACCACCTGTGATATTTGAGTTAACATGAAATCTCGATATCTTTGTGACTCGTCTCCTGCCTGCACATCACCACCACGTCGCTGTCAGCACCTGTGACCTCTCTGGTGGAAAGCAGATCGCGTCGCTTTGGATCCGAAGTAGAAATGAACGCGCAAGGCAGGGCTAACAACTCACTCTTGGTATTCAGTGTCAAAGACTGTTAACGTCTTCTGCATCCAGCTTACGGGAAATGACGTGATTCCATTTAAATCCGGTATTGAGAGTAATGTAAATCGAAAAACTCCGCTCCGCCCGAAGGGCCGAGCCGAAAGCGCCGCAGGCCTAGGTAAGGTGGGAGCCTAGACAGGGGCTGAGTGTGACGGGTTGAGAAAGCTAAAATATTAAGCGCGAGCTCAGCCTGTTACGCGAGGCGACTGTCTGGCGTACACCTAACCTAGTTACGGGTGCTGCGGGCCATTCATTATCTGCTTTCCTGGGTCATGTTTAAGATGAAGGTGTTGTGTTGAGCGAAAACGGAGGGAGTGAAATAGTCTCGAGCTGACGTTCTTAACACATGAGCGTGGTCAGTCGTGCTTTACCTGTTAGCCGCACGGCGCTGGTAGGCTGGTCCCACAGCGAGTAGAAGTCCTCCACTCGCGGAACAAGGCAGGGCACCTCCACCTCCTCTTCCTTGATCTGGTCTGTGAGGAGCCACAATTCATGCTTCAGTCGGCAACCAGGAACTGCAAAGAGAAGCACGTCAAACACGAGGAGACACAACACACACATCCACCCAGTCTGACCCAGCCACATGCAGCATGCAGAGAGCCTCCAGCTCGCTTCACTAGGAGTCCTGGCGGCAGTGAGCTGCAACCTACGCAGAAAACAGAAGGTTAGCGGGACGAGAAGGAACTGTCACCAGGGGACTTATTCTCGAGGGCAGCACAGCCTGGAAAAAACATGAAATGTTACAAGCATTTGTTAGAATAATATCGGTAGATAAGGAGCTTTCTTCCCAAACAAAAAGATGAAACAGTATCGTTGCGCGCACGAAGACTTACGACGATCTATTAATTCTACTACAGATGATAAACGAACTGTCCGACAATCCACGGCAAGAATGTTAATGTTCCTGCAACATGTAATGGCGTTATAAATTCATAATACCGTTACTTGTAGCGTTGACGCGTTACCTTTTTTTACAGCAGAGGCGGTAACGCGCTGCCGTTCGTTGATCCCAGCACCGCCAGCAACGCAGCGCGTTACCCCGCGTCACTCGACAACCCGCACGGTAAAAACAAATCCTTGACATTTAAGGCCTGTTTGTAACTCTTAGGGTACTTGGTACATTCTTAGGGCGACGCATACGCTATCTTCCAAGGGTGACCCTAAGAATGTACCAAGTACCCTAAGAGTTACAAACAGGCTTTAAAAGTAAAGGGTTTGTTTTTACCGTGCGAAACAAGTATAACTGTTGTCCAAGAGCTAAGTGTTAGCACCAATGTATATTTCTAAAGACTTCTTTTCAAAGCGAAACGTGCCCAAATACTGTTTTGTGGTATCAGATCCGTCTGCCTCAGCCAGAGCGCGTGCCGTCCTGGAGGTAGGCCAGCCCGTCACGCAGACCTGCACGGCGGGCCTCCGCACCCCTGACTCCGCAGGCGCCTGGCGTCCCTGCCTGGCTGGGACGTGACATGGAGCCGGGCAGGAGTCACTTACCGAATGTGGCGTGGCATCGCGTGGCACGCTGGAGCACGATTATCGTTCTTCTCGTTTCTACCGTCGGATATTAAGAAAATGGCTACTTTTCATTTTAGGAAATTGAGACCTATAATGGGCTTCAGTGTTCCCGCTTACTCTTTTGCTCTTTCAGAAGAACTTGTAAATAAATACGACCCAGGATTAGGGCGCAGAGGTGGGGAACGGTATGCACAAGCCCAAAGATAGAAATCCAGGCGAAAGACGGCGGGTTTTCCTCGGTAAAGGTGACGAAACTAGGACTTTTGTTCACCTAACCTCAAAATTATGCTCAGCTGCGAACAAAATTGTGCACAAGCCGCCCCACTTAATGTATTTGTACAATTCTGTGCTTCCATTTGTAGGAAAACAAACCTATACTTGACGTGCACGATTGTTGTGCATATTTGTGTGCAATCAATAGAAATTGTGCGCACAGAACGTACAAAATCGGGCACTTCAAGCATACGTTTAACTGTGTACAAATTGTTTGAAAACAATTGTACAAATACATTAAATATGCACTTGAAACGAAGCGCAATGTTCTGCTCAACTGCGTAGGAAAAAAAAGTACAGAATAATAAGTCCAAGCACAATTATTTTGTACACTGACCCGCAACAGATTCCTCGTAATGGGCCGTGAAAGAAAAGTTCGAGAAGAGATTAAAATACATTTTAAGTCACCTTTAAAACATTTCGTGTGCGAATTTATTTCCAGGCCTTAACCACACACAGCAATCAGCAAAACGGGTTTGTCAGGCACATGTATTTAAGGTGATCTTATATACGACAGACGCGCTGACTTGATGCGAGAAAACAAGAACGACGAACGACAATAATTCAAACAACAAACAAAATCTATTAAAATACACGCCTCGACAACAGAATACAATATAACCTGCACTTAAGAATGGATTCATTGTCGATTAGCAAACCCAGGCACAGCGCACAACGTAAAAGCCTGATTAGGTGATAATGAGAGTACATTGATCAGTTTACATATATATTGATCTGTTTACAATAAACGCGTCTCATGTTAACCACCAGCTTCTCATTTCTGGCAAATGTCTCGTGGAACACATTGCAAGCAAACGGCCTTTGTTTAGTGTAAATTTGCACGTGAATGGCTAGCGTACCTCACCATGAGAACATCTGATTGTAGTGGCGGCACTTGTACGGCTTCTATACAGTATGAGTTCTTCTGTGCTTCGTCAAAGCACTGCTACCTGGGAATTGCATGTGACAAACCTCGCATCGGTAGGGCTTCTCACCAGTGTGAATTCTCCTGTGCTTTGACAAGTCTCCACTTTGAATGAATTTTTTGGGACAAAACTCGCATGCGTACGGCTTCTCTCCAGTGTGAATTCGAATATGAGTCGCAAGATGTCCTTTAAGCTGGAACTTCTTCTTGCAGTACTCACACTCGAACGGCTTCTCTCCAGTGTGAATTCGAATATGAGTCGCAAGATGACCTTTAAGCTGGAACTTCTTCTTGCAGTACTCACACTCGAACGGCTTCTCTCCTGTGTGGACCAACATGTGACGTTCTAAGTCTGTATTCCACTGGAACATCTTGCTGCACACTTCGCATTTATGACGACGTACTGGGAGGTGTTGCTGCCTCTCTGCAGTGTGAGTTCTCGTGTGCTTCGTCAAAGAGATATTGTTAGAAAATTTCTTGTGGCAAACTTCACACGCGTATGGCTTCTCTCCAGTGTGGATTCGAGTATGAGAAACAAGAACCGCTTTATGACAGAACTTCTTTCCGCAGAGCTCACACACGAACGGCCTCTCTCCTGTGCGGACCACCTTGTGACGTTCTAACTTTGTATTGCTCTTGAAAACCTTGCCGCACACTTCACATTCATGACGGCGCACTGGGAGGTGTTGCTGCCGCCGCGCCTTCCCCCTCCTCTCCCCCTGCTGGCCCCCTGGACTGTCAGCCGGCTGGTCCTGGTCCGGGCCGCCCTCGTCCTGAGGACTTGCAATGTCAGCGGCCTGGTCTCCACCCGGCTGGCTGGGAGTGGAAGGCCAACTCCCAGTCGTCCGGCTGCACAGCGCGGCGTGATCAGCGGCCTTCTTGTCCCAGACAGAGCGGCCTGGGAAAAAAGGTTTTAAAAAGTAATGATGGTTTGTCACAATAACCCCAGTCGTTAAGGACTTTGTTCGAAAATAAATAGATTATAAAGTTTTGGTAGACGCATGAGGTTTCACGAAAAATTATCATAAGGGTCTGTCATTTACAGATGACAAATGAATCGTTGGAAGATTAAGTGTTTTCTTAGATAAGCGTTCGTTATTCTGCGCACAAAAGCACGCAGACTGAGTTGACATGGACTGTTTCCAGTGTGCGGACTTGGTGGCCTAATGGGCCGGTGGACATATTCCACGTTAGTTTGACGGAGTGTGTCATGGGACGACGAAATCTTGAGAACACTACGTGATACTAGCTTTGGCTTCACCCGACGTTTTACTAGCTGAAAGGCCTATAAACTTATCTGGACTGTTTGATCTAACGATTATCATTATTGCGAAGAATTACAAGTCGAGGTGGGTGTGACTCTCGGTGTGGCTGTAGAGATTTGCGAGGATGCGGACTACAAACGCCGATATCTAAGAGAAGAGAACAGATCAGCTGCAGCAGCTTGGGCATTTGGGGAATGGGGACTGCCAAGATTTCTAGTTGCAGTAACTAATATAAAACCATGGCAGCCAAATTCGTTAGCTAAAGCAGTCAAAGCCTTAGTTCAAACGTAGTTAATAAATCATAGGTAAAAGCTGCCAAAATTCTTAGCACTACCTATTCTGCAAATGCCTTAGCTGCTGAAGGTAATCTGTTCTCTCCTTGGGTTCGTCGGCCAATGTGTACATAGAGGTGTCCTCGAAAACTTCCGAACGCATCAACATGCAGCCGAGCGTTTGATAACTCAACAACGTTTTAACGTGTAATTAAAAACTCCTTTTAAAATTGACTTGAAAATGTTTAGCTACAATTTCATGAGCGGTTGCAACAAACGCCTAAGCCTATGATTTATGGATAGATGATGTTTTTCAGGTCAGGGTCGTGTGCGGTATCGAAAATAGGGTTTCTGAAGATGCTGATGACGCTCGAAGTGTTTCCGTGGGTCATATCCATCGTCCACAAGGAGTTTCGAGATATTTTAATTCAAACTTTTCAATTTGAAACTTGAGAAATGAAAAATTTTTATAGATTACTTGGCAGGCGATGCAGGTTTCTAAGGTTGTCGCTTTATTCGGAAATGTGGTCACGATGATCGTAACACGACGAGAGCAGGAAAACTAGTTGAGCCCTCCCCGACCCCCGACCCATTTGTTGGCTCTTTTCTAGCTAAGGTTTTTTTTTAATTTTATTTTAAAAAAGAAAAAAAGGTATTGTGTTAAACTTACACGGCGAGAGTGAAATCGTCCCGACCTAATACTATGAACACATGAACGTGGCCGTCATCAGTCGTGCTTTACCTGTTAGCCGCACGGCGCTGGTAGGCTGGTCCCACAGCGAGTAGAAGTCCTCCACGCGCGGAACAAGGCAGGGCACCTCCACCTCCTCTTCCTTGATCTGGTCTGTGAGGAGCCAGACCTCATGCTTCAGGCGGCAACCAGGACCTGCAAAAGAGACGCACGTCAAACACGAGGAGACACAACACACAATCATCTACCCAGTCTGACCCAGCCACATGCAGCATGCAGAGAGCCTCACAGCTCGCTTCACAGACTTGTAGGAGTCCTGGTGTCAGTGTGCAGCAACCTGCGCAGAAAACAGAAGGTTAGCGGGACCAGGAGGAACTGTGAGCAGGGCTACGTTTCAGTGCATCTGAGATCCTCCACGCCTTGGATATCTGGGACTGCTCCTAGTGGTGATGTGCGCAGCAACCTGCGCAGAAAACAGAAGGTTAGCGGGACCAGGAGGCAGGAGGAACTGTCAGCAGGGCTACGTTTCAGTGCATCTGAGATCCTCCACGCCTTGGATATCTGGGACTGCTCCTAGTGGTGATGTGCGCAGCAACCTGCGCAGAAAACAGAAGGTTAGCGGGACCAGGAGGCAGGAGGAACTGTCAGCAGGGCTACGTTTCAGTGCATCTGAGATCCTCCACGCCTTGGATATCTGGGACTGCTCCTAGTGGTGATGTGTGCAGCAACCTGCGCAGAAAACAGATGGTTAGCGGGACAAGACGGACCAGCCTGTGGGGTGCATTCCACTTCCAAGGCCTATCGATCAAATACTTGAGAGCAAGGTGTCTAGACGGATATGCAGTAGATTGCAGCACCAGACTCACTCACTTCTTACAAGTCTGCTTCGCAATACACTGATGCCTTACACTGAATTTGTACTCTATAGTGGTTATTTTCTCTCACACAGATTAAAAAAGCTTAGAGAATAAGCCCTAATATGTCCTGACTAACCAATAAAGAATAATTTACCTGGCAATAGAGCTAGCGGTACGCCTAAACACCTGGCTGTTAGTAATAGAAGCTAGAAGCACAAAATTTTTCACATTTTTGTTCCTTATGTATAGAAACTTTTGTCCCAAAGCCCTTTTTAATAAATTCATGCAGACTTTCAATATTGAACACTTTCGAACTCACACAATTTTGGTCGTTTACTCATTTAAAGCTTATATATTTTATCTTATTTTACCAGAGAACTCATCGTTTGAACGGCTAGGTCACTTGAACATCGCAAAAGAAAAAAACAAATTAAGTCCAGGGGCGTCCTATGACCAAAACGTTCAATATTGGAACACTTTGAACACCTAGTCCAAAAGTGTCTTACAAAGTTGAACATATAGTCTGCTTCCACCCAGTCGACCTCGCTGAACACAAATATGAAGTCGGTTTTTAGATTGAACACCTCAGTCCGCTTCCAGAAGGCCCTGATGGTGGTAAAGCTGCTGAACTCGGTACCGGGCTGACGGCTCTAAAGGAGATTGTGACAGAATGCATGCAGCACAGGGGTGCGGGGTGCAAGACGACCCCCTCCGTCCCTTCATCCAGAGCCCCTTCTCTGTCGCGGACGACTACAAATTCACGCTTTTCACGAATTTTACACCTAAGGGATTAAGCAAAATATCTCTTCTCCAATCATTCCTAAAAACATACGCGCATTGTGAGGGGAGTGAAGACCGCACCACATCAAGCCTGGACCAGGCTGAGTGATTAATTTGAAGACACCTAAGGCTCTTTTCAGCACACTTTACCAGCAGATCACTTACCTGCTAAGAAGTAAGTCAAGAGTATTCATTAGAGGCAGACAACATTTTTAGAATCAAATAATGAGAAATGATATACAAAAATAGATATTTGAGATGGATAGGAGCTCACTTTATTCTGATTTGTGGCTCTATGATATTGTTCAAGTTAGATTTATTAAATTACAATAAAAGGAAACTTTACATAGGAAAGAAAAAAAAAGTACCTCTGTTTTCAAAAAGCTGTGCTTGCAAGGTATTCTGGTCCAAATTCTTTCAAGAAAAATGAGTTAACTACACTTCATACCCGTTTGGTAACAATTTAATATTCCAATCAAGAATATTAAAAACACATTGAGTTAAAGAAAACTAGAACTTCAAGCTCTCATCTTGAGTCGGTCCTTAAATTTCTCCGATGTTACTGACTAAAGAATGTCTAAAAAATTTGGACTCTGCACCAATTGACACTTTGATGTGATGCTCGTAACGCCTATGCGGCTAAGGCGTAACTAGTATGGACAACATACAATGTGGAATCCAATTCTGTTGCCTATCCTATGTGGTAACATGATAAAAATAGTATAAGGAAAAAACACTGAAATGCTGGTCTCAGCCTAAGAGGAAGTATGCTTTATCACATGTCATATGCCAGTTTGATTTTGCGTTCGACAGGCTTTGTTTGAGCTTTTACAGTGGATTAGAAGCAGATGAACACAGCTGAATCTATCAACTTCCTGAATTACAGAGCATTCACGAGAAGTGGTGTGTGACTTCCTAGTTGCTGAAAGAGATCACAGCATATTGATGAAATGAAACTTCAGCACTGCTCTATGAAATGTCACTGTGGTATCAAACATACAGCTTAAAATTAATTCATATAAATATGAATCTGCAATTACCTCTGACAGTTTGATAGCCACTGCTTCATGCTATGTAAAATCAGATGATAGCCATTGCTTTATGCTATGAGACGAACCAATCCCAAATCATAGAAAGTGTGGGGTCCAGGATCTGAAAAAAAAGTTGAAATGTAATGTAACATATAATAAGGTAAATAGCATTTGTAAACTGTATGTTTCAATCCACAAAGGTAAAAAACTAAATAATGTATAGAGAAACCTCACTTTTGAATAGCAAATGAAATAAATTTCTAATGTGAGAGTAAACAACAAAAACATTGCAATTGAAAACTTTTAACACAAGAATTTTACAAATTCAGTTTGCGTTGCGCTCTCTCCTTTACATTCCATACACTATTTTCATATTAAGTCACTGCATGATTGGATAAAAAAATTAACGTACTTTTATATGGAAAAGACCTTTGACTGTGAGGGAGTTGCTGTGGCCATTTATGCTTGGTATGATGATCATGCCAGCAGCTGGACACAAATACACTGTTAAGGCAAAGGCACTAGGTTAATAAAAAGTCTCGGCATCTGCAGACCATTCTTATGTCAAAACTAAAACACACCACAAATTATTAAAATGCAGATTCTCATTTCCTTTACTTTTAAAAAATCATCTCACACAACATAAGAAATACTAGTATATTGTCAAATTTATTTTAAGTCTATCTGTGTCATTGTGTGCATTGGAAACTTACTAAAAAATTAGTATCTTGTAAGTCTGTAGAGTTGTAGAGAATTAACCTACAAGTCATAATGTATGTAATTTCCTTTTTTTCCTGCCAGCCGTCACTGGATAATATTTGTAAATTTTAGATTATACAACATTGTCTTTTAGTTATGACCATGTAAAATTTTTAGTTACAATAAAAAATTTAAATCTGAGTTCAACCTATTTATAGCCATGCTAATCATTCAAAAGAAAACTCACATCAATTTGATGTAGGTCTATCTTCTTTGAAAACCTTAATAGCCTTTTTCTGATCTGAAATTCATAAATATTGATACTAACTTAAAATGCCAAGGTCCAAGATACTGCGCTTCAATGGAAAGCCTTATTCACTGACTTACCTAATTGTTTTCGTCAGACAGGAACAAACAGAAGGAAAATACTCCCAGCCTGCGGAGTGTAACTTAGACTGCATTACAGAAAGTTGCTCTATCGAGACCATACTTAAAATCTCGACGGAGAAAAATGCAGCTAAACAGTCTCCAGCCGCTGCCAACAACTTGGTTTTCCCTCTTCAACTGACGGATGAGAAAGTGGACCAGCAAGCTCTGAAAAGCAATTCCAAAGAAATTTCAGTATGCCAATTGAGATAGACACAGTTTAAAATGGAAGCATTTGACAAAAGGACTGCATTCTGGTGACTTCTAATTCTAATCAATGAAATGGAGGACTGCAGTGACATAAACAAATAACACATTTAACACTCAAAAACACTACTAATTCATACCTTGTGATGCGGTCATGGTACCCATTTGGGAGGGTAGATGAAGACATTTTCAGTGTAAATAAAGGTGTAACTTGGCATTGGAAGAGTAATTGCGTTCTCATGAATGTCAGCTGAAGAAATCAAACAATAAAAAGATCAGATATGTCAGGTATGTCAGTGTATAGCCAAGAACACAGAATAAATTACAAAGATGATGGGAAACACTACAAAACAATGAAGAGGTCTCCATCACGAAATTCAATGGTGGTTTCTTTCAGCCCCCAAATATTTTTCTATGTTAGGTAGCAGTACGCACCAACAAAACGCTTGTAGCATTGCATCCACATTAGACGTCTTCAAGAAGGCCTCCCTCAGCACACTCTACCTGCAGTAAATCATGAATATCCAGAACAGACGGACGACATTTTCAGGAACCTGGAAGAAATGAGATAAGAATAAAGAAACAAACGATTTATATCTCATGACCTCACAGCTAGTCTTTTCTGATGTATGGCTCTATGGTCTTGGGCAAGTTTAACATAAACGACGGTATAACGCATCACAATACAACAGAACTGCATACAAGAAAGCAAAAAAACAACTGTTTTCGGAAGGCGTTTCTAAAGGTACTGTTGTCTACAGTTTTTCAAAAAACAAGAAGCATGAACTATTTTTAATACCCAGAGTAACAACTTTCAAATCGAGGAGTCTGATAACATTTCCAGTACACGAAGACTCGAATTTCAAGTGTCTATTCTGGGGGGCTCAATCCTTGAGGAAAATGCAGATCAAGGAGACTGGACTCATTCAAGTACGCTGGCTGTAAGCCGGTATAACCTGGTAATAACTCACACGTACCGAACGACGTCCTCAAGTGTTGACTTCAAAAAGAATACTTTAAAAACGACTAGGCCCGGATAAAATGAGTGAGGGTGCTAAAGTACTTTAAACTTTATAAAACATAGACTTAAACCGGTGAAGCCTGTCAGAAGCGCTTGTTTATTGTTTACTCCATAGGTAGCGTGCGAATAGCGAATACTGGTTAGCACGCGCGAGGCTAAAGAGTAGACGAGGCTAGTATGAGAAATTTACTTAATAATAATTCACGTTTAGTAGGAAATTTTAGCCCATTCAAGCCATAGCGAAAAAAAGGAAATTTTTCGACAATGTGAGAAAGAATAACCAAATTTATCACAGAGCTGTCTCTTTACCTGTAGCGTTTGCAGATGTCAAAAATTCTTGCATTTTCGTAGTTTTTAAACGTTCGTGGTGCACGGCACTACCAACATCGACGCTATGCACTTTCAATTTGCAGCGTGTTTCATGGATCGGTTTGTCGTAAATGAGAAACAATGTGATAAACGAGTTAGATAATGTATTTTTAAGCGTTATAATGAAATCTTTTATTTAATTTTTTGAAATTAGGCGTTTTATGACGGGATACGGCAACTTTTGTGAGGAAAAGGGAAATTTTGCCCCCCTCTTCCAGGGGAAAAGCGGACGAGCGTGGGATCGGTGCCGGACACCTCTACCTCCACTTACCCTCACCTCTTCCTCTTGCCTCCTGCCGCCGCGCCGGCGCCACTCAGCTGTCACTTTCACTTCGGAGGTCTGAGGCAGCGCTAAATATTTCAAAGGAAATATTTCAAACGAATTAGATCAAATGAATTCCGATAAATGCACACTTGACGATCTTGATGGATTCACCATGGGGAGTGCAGACAAATGCGAGGAGCGATTTCGACCGACAGGCACTGCAGTGGAAAAGCTATCACCTCTGCCATCAGAACTTTCTATTGTGACAACAGGTGGTTGCGAAAGGTATGTTATTGGTTGAATTGTGTTTTAAATCGGTGCATGCTCTAAAGACTTTCACGTTTGTAATTTTAATTTATGTTGTATAATCTAGGCCAACCATTGCAGTGGGGCCTGGTGCACCCAACCTCACATTAACCCCAAATGTTGTAGCAAGATGTGATTCGGGAAGGTAAGGACTGAGTTTTTTGATGTGAAATTTATTGACTACTTAGTATGCTGACAAATTATTGTAGGACCTGAAGGTGCTCCCACAATACACTCATTTAATCGTAAAAAATGAGTGATGCGAGCGCCTGGCGAGCGCCCATCCTCCCAGACTCGCTCGTCACTCATTTTTGACGATTAAATAAAAATTCGGCGACAGTTTTCATAAATATGCTTTTCTAAATTCGTCCAAAAATTCGTTTCATCAATTAGTGTGCCCAAAATGTCCGGCCCATACCGCACC
>CABIKL010002228.1:0-13077 GCA_902196195.1 Aptinothrips rufus
CCCCCCCCCCCCCCCCCCCTCCCCCGGCCCCCTCGACGGGACTCGAAAAGCAAGAGTCCTATCGCAAAATTAATGCGATTTGATATACTCCCCACTCTACTAAAAAAAAAAGACTTAGTCTAAGATGCGGCACATAATGGTCGAATTATTATGACGACTACAGCAAAAACGGAATCAAACATAAGCACAACTCTACGAGCAATATCAGAACTACCCACTATGACTGCAGCGTGGTAACGTTTCTAGTTCATAATGCCCACACATTTCATTGAAATTAGACCCTTGCCAGCACATTCGTCGATCTCATACAGCATGTGAGCACATTCCTGGCATTCTCATAGTAGCTCGGAGGGGGCCCAATGTCTGGAATGACTTGCCTGCACCATCTGAACAGGAAGGTCTAAAACAATCCTCGCCGCAGAGACTTTCATTTCCAACAAACATCGAGAGAGGACTCTAAAGTTCTTTCGTGAACGATGGCACTTACATGTCCACCATGTCACCTACCCCGAAAATGATTCCGTTCCAAAGTATACGTCTACCTTAATTCACAGAACACACATATTGATTTCTCATTGAATTATGTTGTAAGAGCGTAATAACAAAAGCTCTTCGTGATTACGTTCAAACATAACTCAATCAGAAGGAACTTATGAGTGATGCGTCCAGGACCAGGGCCAACTAATCTGCATATTGCGTCAATGGAGTTCGCAGGAATTGGAGCCTTCTCGACTGCGCGGCCTCGATAAACAATTCACAGGAGCAGATGTAGAACAACAGTTCCATTTCAAGCCCCGTGGGCGGGAAAGTCTGAAACGCAATGGGTTGCCTTAGCACTGTTCGAGCTAATCAACCAAAATATAATATCATGCCAAACCAAAAAAAACAGTTTCCGGTTTCAGTTCTAAAGCCTAGTACTGACAATATATCGCAAGGCCTCCGGAGACTCCGTCTGAAGGCTAAATTCCGTAAAATCGTGAAACGCAAGGAAAACAAGAAGTATGGGAATTAAGACCCACAAGCTTTTACTGAACTGGTCTGTGATCGACGGGCTGGGTTCAGTGTGCAGCCCACCAAGGGATTGGGGCACGCTCCGCCTTCTCGGCCTACACATTGAAAAGGTATCCACCCAATACACAATAAAAACTACTCTACAATTCATTACTTGATCAATTTTAAATCAGAGGAGCAAACGGAAGCGTCGTTATGTTGTCCGTATTGCACAGTAACACTTTTTAGCTACTTCACAACAGTTCGTGGATTCGATTAGTGCACCACGTCATAAAGAGAAGAGGTGAACTCGTGTCCACGACCCACATCTGCTGATATCGATTATTACTTATCAGACTTCTCAATCTGTTGTTCCTGACAAATCTCAGACCAGAGAAGTTCCTCTCCTACTCCTTTCCGTCCCATCCTGGGTCGTGGCGTCTGCCCGAGGGTCCTACCTGAATGTTCCTCTGACCCTGCCCCAAAGCATGCGTGGGCGGGCCAGGTAATGAAACACTAAATGACCTCAAATTAGAATCCTTGAGCGTCCGTAATGTGTTTCTGATAACGTGTGGAGAAGCTTATCATCTGCACGAATCTCCCACATGCGCGTCGTCCCACTAGGCCGCATGTCTGCATCTTGTGGAGCCGGTCCGATACCGCAATCACTTTCTTACAGTGTGCGTTCCCTTGTCTATTTAATTTATACGGCTCTCAGCCCGAATTAATTGAGGCCCTCCCGCACAGTTCGTCACTATTACAGTGTTTCCTCCGCATTAAGAGCTTCATTTTCTCCAACAAGTTCATCAGGGAGGTTTCGAGCGCCTACCTATATGGGTCTCTGGTTTCAAACACATTCAATCACATCGATATGCCGCTGATGTGGCCTGGAATCATGTTAACAGCAATGATTTGATAATATCAGCTACAAAAGAGTTTCGAAGTCCACTAAGTTAGTAAATCCGAGTCCGAGCCATACGAGTTTATCAGGATCAAAGAAATATCGCCGTTACCCGGGCAATAATTACCCGTCTGCTGACATATTCAAACATATAAAGTGTTAAATAATAATGTGACCATATAAGTAATGGCAGCAAATATGATCATACATGTTCTCATCGTATATATGTGAATCTGTCGACGTGTCCTACGAATCGTATCGTATCTACCAGGTATCTACAAAGCAGGTTGTCAACAGTTTCGTATCAGCAAGGACCTTTTCCAACAAAATGGTATCTGCAAAGACCTTTCTCAACACTATCGTACCTGCACACGTGACTATCGTATCTTCGAAAACCGTGAATTTAGAACTCAGATTATTCGGTGTTTAAACGTTTTAAAGCTGTCACTGAGTGTACATAATGTTTATTGTATAATATTACATCCAAAACTCATCGTCATGTGCCGCAGTTCACCTCTACGTCATCACAAAGATGTTTTGAAAAGCGAAACATTTTGATGTAAGTCAGCTCGGCCCGGCCGCCATGAACGATAGTGTTAAGAGAGCTCTCTGCAGATACGATACTGTTCAGAAAGGTCTTTGCAGATACGATAGCGTTGAGAAAGGCCCTTGCAGATACGATACTGTTCGTTGGACACGTCGCTGTACAATGTGCCACTTCATACGGGCCCTATATTGCGCCATTCAAGGTTATATATTGCCCATTATTGCACGGAAAAAGTGGTCCAAATCTTTTGATGATGACATTACTGCGCTGATTGTGCACCAGTAGTTCCAGCACATGTCTTGCGGCAGCTCTCCGTCGCGGTTGATCACACGGAGCTCCCTCGCTGGTCCGCAGGATGGGACGCCTGACATCAAATATGCATCATCGTCAAATCAGAAAGCCCGTTTGCCTCCGGACCTGATGTTCTCCTCATTTCTGCGTTATTAGCATAGACAAACACGCACAGGCAGCCGATACGTAAACAAACATGAATTCCTCTCGATTGGTCCTATCCGTACCGCCACATTAACTTGCAAAGTAAGATGGGAGCAGGGCGAGACGGAGAACGCGGGAAACCAGTTCCAATTCAAACCAGCATCCCAGTTTGAAAGCGCGGGTTCTAAAATGTGACGCCCTTATAGCGGTCGAACGTCTGCTCAATGCCGAAATTATTCCAGAAATATATTCCTAGACGGCTCATCATATGCTACGATTCACATTCAGATACATGTTCCTTTCAGGCTTTTAAAACAGTTTCACAGAAGCCCTCTCGCCTTTCCTTTCACCTTTCCCCTCCCATCCTCTCCAGCTCCTGCCTCTAATTTACTACAGCAATGACATGCCCCTCCGCTCCTCAGCTGGAGAGAGCAGAGAAGAGGAGAGGAGAGGAGAGGAGATGACTTTGCCGAAGCGGATGGCTTTTGATCAATTAAGAAGATCTCTGGGCAGCCATGATGACACAGCCTTGACGGCCCCTATGAGCAATATTAGTGGGCATATTAGCTCCAATGAATGGACGCAAAGGAACGGCCTCTACACTCGAACACAGAGCAGTGCAGCGGAGGAAGACGGCGTGAATGCCTCTGAAGCTGCCGAAATTAATTTACTTGCAACCATACAGTGCTCGCCACTAGGATAACTTGGTCGCGAAGATCCGCAAAAAAAAAAAGAAGAAGCAAAAGTACAGTCTTTCACGGACGAGCTGAATTTTGAGCCAAATTTGATAAAAGACTGAATGGAGCTGATTTCGGCCAGCTTTTGTATTGGTAGTATCGGAGCTCAAGCAGTTAGAATACATGACTATACACTACATCAGCTAAATTACTGGCAGCGAAAATGTACGCGCGCGTGGTTACTTTTTTCTACTTGCGTGTTTCACATTCAATTTTCTCGTGCTGTTTGGACTAACCTACACTTCAGAGTTGATCGAGCCACACTGCGCACTGTTACAGCAGCAGCCTCTGCTGCCAGGCCTGGCGCGGCGCGCATTGCACTGGCTGCTGACTCCCGGGGAAATTTTAATTAGAGGACAACACAGCAGACCACGGTCAGCGGCACTTGACCGAGCTGCGCAGTGCTGACCCTGGTTCGCCCCACCCCCTGCCAGCCTGATCAACCCCCTCTCCGCCACACCCCGTGGTGAGCTGCACAACCAGCGCACTTGCGCCATGCTCGACTTAACTCTTCGGGCCTAATTGCCCTATTTGTCGGCTGCTGGCGCTTCCTCACCCCGCCCATCCCGCCCCACCGCCCGCCTGCTATGTATACTCCTGGGTGGTTCCCATATCAGGTCGGTCCAGTACTTTGTGTGGCTGCCGCTGACGCCCTGTGGTGCGTGGCGTGGCGCGGCGTGGCGTGGCCAGGCGCAGCTCAGCGGGGACGGAGCGCCCACAAAAGCGCGCTCACACGTTACTGTCCATTTCCGTTTCGACCCCTGGCCTGCATCGCCCACAGGCCCCTCTTGATTCACTTTCCTAGTCTGAGCCATTTAACATAAAAGAGAATACCGAGAGTTGAACCGGGAGTCAGAGGTTCGTTCGCTTACCTCTACAACTCCTGTGCAATACGTACAGAATGACACAAAGTTCAAGTAGCAAGGCCGAACACATGCCGGAAGGCACGGATATGTAGGGATGGTCACGCCTAACCCGGCAACTATCAGCTAGTGTTTGATCCTCTTGCCCACGAAAACCATCGTCACCTGAGCCTTTTCTGCTCCATTTTTGGGCGAGGTTACCACTATAGGAACGACCAAGAATTCACTGTGCATTACAACGATAACTTGGTCTTTTCCAAGTGTCCCTCAGAACGGGCAGAGTCCAATGCCAGGTTGCGACATGCGAAGAGAACGTAATCATTAGTCAATAATAGGTTTAATTCTCCACTGATCACGTGGACCAAGCCCAAATAATTGGTGGTCCACTCGAGTGACACTGACACACGCTACGGGGGAAAGAGGATTAACACTTATACTCCTTTTGGTACCGTTGGTCCGTCCGATGTGGTCTGCGTGCATCCCGCCCCGCTGGCCTCCATGATATTATTAAGGCTATTTATTGTGGCGGCCTGACCCGGGCAGAGCCCATGCCCAGCCGCACCACGCCCCGCCCCACCACGCCCAGCCCCACCACGCCCAGCCCCACCACGCCCCGCCACAGCACGCGTCGCCCGCCCTCGTCCAGCATCCCCTGGACCGGAGAAGGCGTGGCGCAATGCGAACGAAAAGTGCCGCAGGTGCCACAGTAGATGAAATAAAAACAAAATTGCAGCGGTTGCTTTGCTCCTTATCGGGAATTCGATAACTGTCCAAATTTATATACTTAAAATGCGAAATGAATTGCAAATCTAGCAGCAGAACACAAGCCGGTGAACATACCACGTTTTCTGAAGCGTGATAATTTTCGTGCATAAAAAGCTAATGGCCCATGAAAAATTTCAAATATTTCTTGCCGGTGGCATTACAGATAAGACGATATTTTACTCTTTAGACCTTCTCTTGCCTCTACTTCCAGACGTGACGTTTGACTGGCGGGGTGTTGGGAGTGTTGGGACCGGAGATATAAATGCGACTTGCTTCGCTCTGCCTCCGCTCAACGTGAATTAGGGGTCAAGAATCCTGACTGGGGGAGGCAGTCGATTTAGGCCCTATCGGCGTCGTCACGCGGGGCTGGACTTGCTCCTGTTTCCGCACGGCTGGTTTTACTGCAGCCTGCTCAGAGGACGACCCCATGGATTTATAACACTCCAACTCCTTCTGGTCCCTTGAGGCTGAGCCCGTCTAGTTCTAAAGAAACTCGAACAGGGAGCCTCAAGGAACTGAGGCTGATCTAAAGTCAAATACTGGTACTACCCTCGAAATAGAAAAATCTGAACGAGTAAGTTAAGTTTTCACTTGCCGGCCTCCACTTGAGCAAATAGACGAGGGGGAAGCAACTCTGTTATATGGTCTCTTGACAACGGTACAATATTTTTTTGCGGTGCAGTTGGTCATGTTTGGAAATCTGAAAGTGCGGCGGTGTACTCTGATAGAACGACTGGCAGCCGCCTCGCAAATGGGGATGAAACTCCAACGGTCTGAGGTAGCAGAGGCGGAGGTTAGAGCTCGCCGGGCGGAAACACACCTAGTTCTTTTATGGGGCACGTCCGAGGGACCACGAAACGCTAGGCGCTGCAACATGGCTGCCCTCCTCCGGGGTGCTTGTTCAGCCCTCCCCTCCTCTGCCCTGACACATGAGTCTGATGGTCTCTTTGTCTCGTATCTAGAAGAAAGGGAGAGAAATCGAGTCGGCTGGGAACTCGGTTCAAATCTCAGTCGAACTGAAAGGGCAGAAATCTAGAGCACAAAATAATTGGCAGAGCAATAATATGGTCAAAATCAATCATAAAATGGTTCCCGCGGGACTTCTAAGTAATATGGTAAGATCAATGCCAAATTTGTGGATGTGAAGACATTTTTAGAGTAGAAATAACCATATTCGTTCAAAGTCAACCGTATTTATGGTAGTCCATGCGTCATGCTTCAACCACACAGTCCTCTAGGTGAGTACGGTAAATGCGAGCTCAAATCTAGCACGAGTTGTCCTGACGAACCATGCTTCTTTGCGATGAGCCAGGCTTCTTGCGTTGAGAGAGCGGCACAGCAGCGCGCTCCCGGGCTGGCGCTGGCCTCTTCGGAAGATGAAACAAATACGACGGTCTGGCCAGTGCACTGCATGTGCATTCCCTTCAAATAGAAAGTCCTTACACAGCGAGGACGCAATGCAAAGTAAAGTAAGAACGCGGTTGTCTACGTGCAGGCGTCACTGTAATTCATCGAGGCTCTAAGACAACTACAAGTCACATTCAGCGCGGTGCACGTACTAGTCGTGTCAGCGGCAGTAACAGCGAAGGGCGGGTCAAGGGGCGAAAAGGGGAAAGGGGGGGGGGGGGGGGGGGGGGGGAGCTCCTCTGGTGAGGCTTTGGCCAGTTTCCTTCACTTCGCTTCGCGGCGTGGCTGATTCCCTCCCTCCTAGTACCGCGGCTCGCTGCTTCTTTCCGCTGCGGCGCGCACAGGGAGGGATGGACCAAAGCATCCCAGCAGGCCGGCGGGCCAGCAGACCGGCTAGTCGCCACCGGTGTTTACTCATCTTCTGTTGTGGTCGGAGCTGCTCAGTCGGCAAAGATCAGCAGCACCCGAGCGGCCTTTTCACCAGAGCAGAAGGGCAAACTTTTAATTTTAATTCATAGGAAACCGATTTAATAGGCGTTTGGTATAAATCTGCATTTGACACATTCTTAAGCCAGGCATAAGAATATTTCGTTTTACCGTGGACCTCGAAGTCTTTGCACGCCGCGTGGACGTGAAGGGGGGTTTGGTGAGGGAGAGGGGAAGCTGCGGGTGGCGTGCATCGTCCTGGTACTAATTGGATGGCTTGTAGGAGTCCGTTCCCGACGCACCGAGGTTATTTTTCCATATCTTTTCGTTTTTCTCATTTTAACACGTCCTGCGCGGAGGGCCGAACCCTGTCGGACGCGCGCTCGCCTTGAGTCACGCACGAGCTAGGTGCGTCATTAGCTACTCCAGTATAGTGCGCTTCACAGTGCAGGTTACCCACCCAGTATCACACGGTTAAAACGATCCCTTGAAATTCAAGGACAGGTAGATTTCAAGGATGCGGCTTTGCTTAAAAGCCCATAAGGATACTTGAAGTCATCCACCTATCCTTGGATTTCAAGGGATCGTTTTTACCGTGCGGCTGAACGAGGGGTTGATCACTTATGTGCTCTTGATGTCCTCTTAATGTACTCACTAGATACTTTGGCCAATATTTGCTAATTATCCCACTGCTCAGTGCAATTAAGCATTCAGAGTTCCATTTTTATGATTCTTTTAAATACCCTATAGCGAATTTATGTAAATAATTGCCTGCACTCTTGTAGTCGAGTGTACGCTCTAGAGCAGACTGATGGTTAACCCCTTGCCCAGCCTCAATTACCTCGGTCGTCTGCCTGGAAACGAACTATACATGTCCTGGGTGCGTGTCTGAGATGACCGCAGAGGGCTTACTTCGGGGTATATTCATAAATGGAGCACGCAGCCTGCTTCTTCATGAGTTGTGACAGAAACTAATCATCACTTTGACGCCGGAGGGAGTCTCAAGAAGGACGCGTCAGAACTCAGTGAACTCACGGAGGAATTCCCCTACAAACACTGCTTGCTGTGACTTCTTTAAACTTGAAGCAAGACGACACAATTGGCACTAACACGTACAGTACCCAAAAGTTTCGTTCGCGTCGAACCGACTCCCAAACTACATTGTCGAATATGAAATCATGCAGGCAGCGCCAAGTCCGTGCCGCACTGTGCTATTTGCCGAGGAAGCTACAAAGCAAGCGTTTCCTCCGTTCCCGCATTGGAAATTTCTCATAAATTGGGAAAAGTGGAACAGTGTGGAACAGAGTGGCCTTCGGTAAGGAGAGCAGCAAAGACCAAACAGCAGCAGTCGTAGACCTAAAAGACAATGATAGGTTCCGCTGCCGGGAAAGTGATGTGTAGAACGCCTTTCACCCCCTGCTCCTATCTACCCCCTCCACTCCAGACCAGGCCTCTATTTCACCCCTTCACCCCTCTCCCTTCTCTTCGATCCCTCCCCTCACCCGGACCCGAGGTGACCTTGCTGCCTAATCTCCGTACGCAATCGTAGACAAAGGTGGAGCAGGAGCAGGGATAAGACATGAGACCTCGGATTTAAGTCACGCCGAGTGAATCCAGAGAGTCCTGGAGAGGAGGGGACGGGAGGGGAGGGGATGGGAGAAGGAGAGGGGAGGGGAGGGGAGGGGAGAAGGGGAGGGGAGGGGAGAAGGGGAGGGGAGGGGAGAAGGGGAGGGGAGGGGAGGGGAGGAACAGAAAGAGAAGGCTCTACTTGCTTCGTCCTTGGAAAGGGCGTGCCGCACGAGTAATCTCCGCACTCCACATCCGAGATACGGGAATCATCCCCAAGGATGAACAAGACTTTCCCTCGGGACAAACCGAATCGACCCGAGGTACAACTAGCTGTAGCGCTGCTGCTGTAGTATTTTCGCGCCTGTCCGTGTTGTAAATTATGTGAGCTCTGCGCGTAGTTTTATCGCTGTTTGTTTTGGCTTTGGGGCGGCTGTCAGTGGGATGGGCAGTCCGTGGAGCGGGGGGTCGACATCCGAGTGCGAGGATACTAATTTGAATGAGAGTCTCGTTTAGAAGTACCCAGGGGCGGGGCCGAGCGGGGTAGGGTAGGGCAGAACGGGACGGGAAAGGGAGGAGCGATCTGTCTTTCAACCGAAACGATTATCGTCTTGCCGACAATTAGGACGCGAATGTTTGCGCAGGCCATGTGTGATGTGGTGGCTCGCAGTCAGGAGCTTTCCAGCTGCCCGCCACGCCGCGCCACGCCGCGCCACGCCACGCCCCGACGTCTCCGAGCAGCAGGGATTCTCACGACAGTCTTTATTGGGCGGGTTCGAAAGGTCGCCTCAGTCCGACCGGCATGTTCAACTGATTGCACTTGATTGCCGGTTTAACGTCGCACAAGTGGGCGGCGACAGAGGCTCTGGCGAAGGGCCTAGTGCTCAGGATGGTGCTTTAGAAGGACGGCATGGCACTCTTACTGTTACGTGGTTTGTGAACAGCCCCTAGTTTTCGCACAGTGCTGGCAGCACAAGGGTGGTCGCACCAATCAGAGAGCAGACAGCAGCAGCACTCTGGAATCCTCCACATAGCATCCCTCACTCTCCTTTCTTCGGCCTCCCCAGCACCCGAGCCCGCCCCACTCCACACCCGCCCCGCCCTCGATAGGCCCAGCGCTCGTGTGGGAAAGACCACATGACATCCCGGGGGCGACCCCTATGGGCGCGAAGGGCAAAAGAAACAAGGGGTGCTTGTTATTGCCCGACTCAAATTCCACTCGAAAAACTTTGCTTTCATATCCATACTGGCAGCGTTTACCTCCCTTTCCACCTGTTGTGCTCGCTTATCTGAGCTTCATTACCAAACCTTGCACAACTTGAGCATCCCTAACACCCCGCACCCCACCCTCCCTCCCTCGTCCTGCAACATCACCCACGACCCATTGTTGACTTTGGTTCACTTCTTTCTTCTCTCTTTTCCTCCATCCCCATAGAAATGAACCCCGATAGTTGAAGTTAGCTGCAAACAGCAGCTCATTCCTCAACAAGAACTCTGCGACAAGCTGGGACAGACTTCTGTCTCAACGAGACCGAGACCGAGATCTAACGAAAAAGTAAAAGGTCCCCACAGGGTAAAAAAAAATTATTGATCTTTTGAGTTCTTTATTTAACAGTTAACTAAAAAAAAAGGGAAAAAGTCCAGATCATTGCGCCTTCTTCAGTCAAGGTGAATTGTGTCCGCTTTCGAGACTCGAGACGGTCTGAACTCTCACTCTCGATAGAAATCCCCGCGCCTTCATCCAAACAAATTTTAAAAGTTGTTGAGGACACCGACTTTTCCTGTAGATCAAGCCACTTACAGTTGATCTGGAACGGACGTTCAGTGAACTCCAGAGAAATCCTTTGCGATCGCATGACCGCGGCCAATCAATTGAAGCCTCAAGATTTCCGAGTATTTCCAAAGGCGTCTTCTCGAAGCCGCGGAGGATGCTCCACAGTTCACACTGTGAAGTTCACGCTGTGAAATTCACACACACTGTGAAGTGCACACTATACAGTTATCACGCTACGAAGTCGACACTGTGAAGTCCACGCTGTGAATTTCACAGCCTGCCGCCATCATGCATGCAACCAGACTCACTTACTTAAGAATATGCAAAAGGTAGAGTCGTGGAGTCGTCATGATAACACAACAGCACAGCCGAGAGCGAGCGTCCCCCTCCGATACAGTCTCTGCTGTACGTCGTATATATATTCAGACAAAGCGTCGTTCACTGAACTCCTATTCCACGAGCGGGCTGAAAACTTTCTGCCCGCCCCGCCCCGCCCCGCCCCGCCCCGCCCCATGGCGCCCCGCCCCGCTGAGCTCCAGGTCGCGATAGCGCCCCGCCTCGACCCCACCCCGCATCTCCTCTGCTGAACATAATGTTGTACGCAAGATGAGCGCCGCTAAAGTTGTATCAAGTTTTCAAGGAGAGTGAGAGCGATTTGCAGGACAAACTCACGCAGAGGATCGAACAGTTTATGTAGAAAAGTATATAACGTTACCTCCGGCGGATATATAATGCAGGGCCCAAGGCGGGCGGTTGAAGGATCCTTCGAGAAGCTCGTCACGAATAGCGAAATCCAGGCGATTCGGATTCCTTCAGTGCGCGTAAGACAGATCGCATTTGAATTATTATTATTATTATTATAACAATTCAATTACATATCAAGATAATATCTCTCGAGAAAAGCGTTTCCGTGGTCCGCATGCATTACGTTTAATCCAAGTAGACAATTCACAGGACTTTTTGCGTTAAAGTCCAAAATTTTAAATGAAATCATCCCCAGAAGCTGTATGACAACCGTGCTCTAAAATTGCATTGGATGTCTGAAAATAATTGTAGGCAAGCGAGATTTTAACGATAGAAAGTTGGGTTTTAAATTTTTTCCTCCGAAGATCCACCGCAGGCTTCGCTTAAACGCGAACCCAACAAAATAAGATATTAATTTTGTCCACAAAAATTGAATCAAACTTACGCGAACCCGTATTAAACTCATTTTAATTTACCGTGGTCATAAAAAATTAATGTTGCTTAAAAATTTGGCTGAAATTTTTAGCAAACTGTAATGTATTTTATGAAAAGTTTGATTTAATTTGTTCTGACAAATCTGAATATTTTTAGTGTGCATTTGCATTGCTTTAAAATAATTTTACGCAGGCGAGACGCTCTCTAAATTTTATCATCTTACAGATACGAGCATAAAAGCTGAAAAGAAAGGCGAAGCAGGTAATTTTCTTGCGCGCATACGGCATGTTGTTCTGGGAGATGTTTTCGCGACGTGCTGCAGTAGCGTGCCGCGTCCCAGATGCACGCCGGCCGGACATTTATATTCTTGCCCGGATTTACGCATTGGGCCCTCCCTCCTATCGGCGGCAAATCTCTGGCGTCCCGTCGAACACGGTGAATGGCGAGCGGTCTGCTGAGGCGAGCCCTCTTCAGAGGTGAGTTGACGTGATGCAGGACGAGGCGACGCGAGGAGGTGGGGGAGGGGGGAGGGGGGAGGGGGAGGGCAGAGGGTGCGAGTACTACACTTGTTTGCTGCCACGCTTCAGAGCGCCGTGGTCTGGGTGCGACAGGGGACATGCGTGGAGAGCCACGAGGAGGCCCGCCCCTAAGGGTAGGCAACCGGCAACCCAGCCCATGGGGTTGCCTGCCCCACCTTGCTGCGCGCACAGACACGGAGTGCAAAGCAAATAGAACCAAGGCCACAGGAGTACCACCCTACCGCCCCCACCCCCACTTCCCTTCCTCTGCCTTTGCGCCATCCTGCAAGTAACAACAACAGGAGCAGCGAATGGATTTCCGATCGTAGAGAGCCTGCTTTTTCTGAACCGAATGTCGGTTTACCTTGTTGACTTTGACACAATATAACTCGACAGGATGTCATGGGCCTGGCTCTTACCACCTGAAGGCAAATCAGAGACGACAGCAGTAGCACATTTCTTATCTCACTCACTGTAAAAGCAGTCCAAACATGGAATAGTTAAGCCGACAGCCAACTCAACTCATACCTAGCCAGCACTCCTTCACCTGACCCACATCTTGCATGTCGCGTGGGCTCCGGGGCTCCGGGGCTGGGGAGTCCTCCAGGGAGTCACAAGCGGGCACGAGATTGTGTTTCGCGATCTGTCAGAGTGTGAAACCAAGAAGCAAAGCCGTATCAGTTCATCAGTACGGCACGAGGCGAGGCGAAGCGGAGCACGGCGGGCGTGCGTGGCGAGGCGTGGAATGGCGGAGTGGTGAACGATCGCCGAGAGGGATGCGGCCACGAAACGACTCTATATCCGCTGCAGCACAGAGAAACTGATGTGGTGGTCTGACTTGTCAGTGACGCAGAGTGAAGCCCACCTGGTCCTGGTCCGCTGCAGCATCCTGCTGGACCATCGCATCGCAAGGACTCTATGCGAGTCCGACAGCAAGTACCCGAGGGGGGGGGGGGGGGGGGGGGGGGG
>CABIKL010002229.1:0-13074 GCA_902196195.1 Aptinothrips rufus
GGGGGGGGCTTGATCTCGAAAAGGTCCTTCAGTTACTCCACCGAGGTAGGCAAGCAGCCTAGCTGTGATTTATGGTCTCGTCGAATGCCTCTCCGCACCTGCGGCCGTCCGCAATAACCCGCAAGGGAATGACCATCCATTGTTCTTTTTAGGGGTATGGTGTTGCGCTGTTAGGGATGAGGGAGCTGGTAGCCCTTGGCAGTTTACAGTTTTGGCAAGAGGCGTCTGCAAGTTTCGTTCATGAAATGCCACTGTACCTACCTACCTTCACTGATGTCTTGAGGAAGGGAGGGGCTGATGATGGCGATGGACTTTCCAATGTCAGTGCACATATGATCTTTGTCCTCGACTTCTTGGAATGGTTAAATTTCGAATAAAACTGTCTGAGCTGCCAACAACTTGGTCAAACATTTGTTTGTAAGTTGGGGGTGACGTAACACTGATGTGTGCTTTCTCTGACCACAGGACCTGGTATGTTGACTTGGTGTTAGCTGACCCCTGACTGGAGGTCAGGGACCATTGACTAACGGACTGCACGCTGACTGCTAAGGCTTATTAACACACGGCGGGGTAGATGCAAGGTGGTGGTGCAGTTATACATTGGACTCAAGATTCCCTGATGCCAGCAAATGACTACATCCACCTGGATTCGAATAACAACTCTAAGGAATAATTACATCTATGACATTTGTTTAAAATTCTGAGGAAGCGTCCTGGTTCCCTCTCAAATTTTGTAAACTTCTTTTAAAATAAAAATAATGATTTCAGATCTTTCGATTTTATTGTCTTATTTGCTGTTGTAGATAAAAGTACTTCTGAAGCACTACAGTTGACGGATGTAGGGATCAAGGAGTCTTACGGTGCGTTGATATAATGCTTCCTTTCTCATAAATTTTGATCATTTTTGTGTTTTTTAGGAGCCTTTCAGCCATCCCATGAGCTTATGCTCAGATTTTATGCCTACTTCAAGCAGGCAACTGAGGGTCCCTGCAAGGGGCCGAGACCATCCTTTTGGGAGGTAGTAAAGAAAGTAAAATATGATGCATGGGCCAAGTTAGGAAACATGCCTGCAGAAGAGGCAATGAAAAATTATGTGGACGAGTTAAGACAAGTATGTATCAAAAACTGAATACAATTTTGGCTATCTTCTGAAATATTACTGGTTTCTGATATTTGCATTTCTTTTAGATAGTCGAAACTATGTCTTATTCTGAAAATGTGGCCAAATTTATGGGCAGTCTAGAGTCTGTTTATGAAAATATTTCTGCTGCTGACTTGGAGTTGTTCCTTGGGCCTACAATTGAAAAAATCAGATCCATGCCAGGGTCACCTCTTAGTAACTCTCCTCTCGGTGAGCACTGTCTCTGCGATCATATGAATAACCTGCAATGTCATATCTACTTCGAAGCGTCTAATACTTTCACTCTCCCTCCGTTGCAGGATCAAGGGAAACCTCCCCAACTCGAGCTGTGGGCAAACAAACAGCAATACCTTCAAGCTTGGGATCAAGTCCAGCCAGTAGCGAGTCAGCTAGTCCTCAGAGACATCCCTGCTCCAGTGATGAAGGAGGGGATGAAGATGAGGATGATGATGACGACGAGGAGTTCATTGACACTGTGGAAGTTAGTGAAGTGAGTCATCATGAATGTTTTGTCCTTAAAAGACGTATGCGTCTGTATGGCTCTGTATAACTGAAATTTTAGATGTCTGTTCTGAGCAAGCTGTCTGAGGTAGTGTTGTTCTAGTCCCTCCTAACATCAGGGATATTGCCTACCAACTTTCCCCCTACCCTCCTCCCACTTCACCTCTTGCCTTCCTATGTGCATGAGTTGCTCAGCTCGATCGAATCAGCTCAGCTCAGCTGTGCTCAGCTCTCCTATTTAGCTGCTTGATCTTGTGTAGCTCACTCAGCAAGTTCCTCTCTGTAATATTTTCTGTTTTTCTTTTTCCTGTCAGTATGCTGTTGAGAAACCAATGACAGCGTCATCTCCCCGCAATTACTCCCAAATGAATGGCATACATCACAAAGCAAATGGTGATATTTCGCACTACGCTTTGAATGGTCCTGGCTCGGAGGTACAGGAAAGAGGTCGAGCACGAGAAAGAGGCAGTCCACCCACTCGAAAAAGAAGTAAGTATCACATCTACAGCAGACCAAAATGCTTATGATTAAATGTCAAATGGTTTGGTTCTAGTGTAGTTTTTCTTAACTTCCAGATACAAACCAAACTCAAGATACCCAGGACATCAGCGAACAAATGAGAGATGTTGTTCTTCACCTCCAAAGAGACTTAGATCGCATTACTGCTCGGGTTCGCTCTTTGGAAGTTGCTTCTCTTTCTCGTCTTCCTGCCAGCCTTGAAGCTCATCAGGTATGTGTAACCTCATCTTTCTCTTCTTCCTTTTTCTATCACATTCCACAGTCCATTTAACTCTTCTTTTAGGAGCCATATCTGCAGTACTGTAGTGGACGAAATATCTTTTCCAGAAAGCTTAAAGGGTTTTCATGATTTTGGTTTCCCACACATGGAAAATTCTAAATTCTCTTTGGAATTGCTGGCTTTATAGGAAATCTTTTTGGAAATGGCATTTCTATGCATTCTTCTTCATCTACACTTCTGTTTATCTGAGTGATGTTTCCATTCCTCTTTCCTCCAATACTGTAATGATCTTTCTAATACTTTTATTATTCAATTCTGTGGTCATTTTTAGAAAGTTTTGAATTTAAATTTAGTTTCTGAGATTAATTAGTAATTATTTTTAGGAAACAACATTCAGAATTTTTTCTTCACTTTGTATCTTATTTTCCCAAGATAAAACATATGCTTTAATCATGTGTTGCTGTATTTTTCTTAAGCTGCGTTCTGTCATTTTTCAAATCTTATTTTGCTCTATGTTTTCATGTCTTTTACGGAATAGCTTGTAGATAATTATGCACATCATACTTTTTTTATAATTCAGCTGGAATGTTTAGTATGTTCTGAAAATGACTTTGATGTATGTGCGCAGTTAATGCTTTGCCATTTTTGATTCATGGAAAATAGCCGTTTAGTGCATGACTATCTTAGTTCACTTGGACAATCTTGTGTTTTGTAGGGCTTCTTCTTTGTTCTTTGGTTATTATTCATGGCTTATTTTTCTTTGTTTCTTCTGCTGCTGCCTCTTTCTCAGCCTGATTTTGATCCATTGATTGAGTCTTGTCCCTCTTGTGAAGATATCCGTCGTCATGCTGAAGTGCTCTACCGGGTAAGAGTACTTGAGACACAAAATCTTCTAACATGACTCAAAAAAACTGTACCCTAGTTATAGTAAGCAAATCTTAGAACAACTGATTGTAATGAAAAGTTATGTTATTTTTGTCCATGGCAACATTTTGGGGGACTTGGTAGTTTTGAAATTTTTTACCTTTTCTGAAAGTACTGAATTAAAACCGATAACGTCACGCAATTCGAAGGTCTTTCATGCTTCTGACATATGCGGCCTTCAGTGTTAATTGATGGCACCATGACTTCAAATGTCAAATGCATGCCTGTATTATTTTGCTTTTTACATTTTGCTTTTTTGCTCAATGGAGCAGTTTTGTAGTTAGTATACTTTGTGGGACATTCTGCTATGGTGGGCTATCTCATTCTTTGTGCTTTATTTTAATCTCTGCTGGACTCTAAAGAGCTTATATTGTTGTCACTTCTTGGTGTCACTTCTTATCCCGATAGCACATTTAAATGTCTTACTCAAAGGCTTACAAACTTCTAGTCATTGATGGACTTTTTTTATATTTTCTAGGAATTTGAATCAGTGATCTGAATTGTGATTATTTATCCTTATTCCAGGCACGGGTGTCTCGTCGGTCTTCCTGGTGGCCGTTCCGTGACCTGTCGCCGCGAGCCGTGTTCTTCATCACTGCCTGGCCAGTTCTGGTGCATTTCTTCATGCTATGGTTACAGAAAAGAAGAGCTGCACTTAATGCAAGACAACACCTCTGATCTGCACGGGTGTGTGTTGTGTTTGGGACACTGCACCTCATTGCAAATGGAAGAGTTGTTCATGGACCGATATCAAAGTACTTCTCTAACAATTTAATGATGGATGGAACACAAAATTCCCCTCCAAGATTATTTTAAATCCCAGCATTTTTTACGGCTGTGTTTTTTTCTGCAACTTTCTCCTATTTCTTCCTACTGGCTTCTGAGAGGACAAAGTGTATATTCTAAAACTTGTGTGTCACTATCAGACAGTTCCTTTCTCTTCTATACCATTGATTATGTGCAGGCTTGACATGATAAACCAGAATCACAGATCATCACCAGAGAAGTGTTTTTTAATCTTAAAACTTACTCATTGTAAAATATTTGTAGAGAAGTGTTTATTTCTCAGCTTGTGATTTGGTCCAAACTTGAGTACATACTAAGTTTTGGAAATCAGTGTTTTTTTTTATGATATGGGGAGCTTTTATACTTGTAGAGCACATTCTTTTGTTCTTAATCTGTCCGCAGCTCTGCTTACCACAGCTTTCCCAAATATTTTCAGCTATAAAAGTCCTAGTTCTCAGCTTTTTTTGTTTTTGCAAATTTCATTTGGGACTTAAGTTTTTGTCTATAATGCTTTCTTTTAAATAATTGATAGATTTAAAAATGAAGCTCTCTTCTGCCCTCTTCAATCCTTCCAATTTTACTGGAGATTGAGATGGAACTCATGATTTTCTCATCATTGGTTTGTTCAATGTGATCACAAAGTCATCACCAAATATTTAGAATTACGATGTCAAGTTGGTTTCAGAGAAGCTTCGTATGCGTTAGTTCATTGTATATTTTAAAATTAGATTGTCAAATGTGGCCACTTTGTATGAGTAGTTTATAAGTTATCTCTATTAGTCATTGATTTGTAAGCCCACCTGTGTTTTAAGTCATTGTGATTTTTAAGAAGGGGAGTTAATGGAGACAGGCAGCAGCACATAACATACCATAATAAATATTTTGTAGTGTTCAGAACTTTGAAAGGAGCTTACATTGCCCAGTTTATTGTTGATCCATTTTGTCATTCTTTATTTAATGAAGAATTATAATATTCTACTTTTCATACTGCAGTATGTCCACTGTTGCTGGTTTTCATTTGGAACATGTAATGAAAGGATGAAGGAAAGATTTTACTGACCAAACAATTTAGATGTCCTCTTTTGATGTACTTATCAAATTAAGAATTTTGGTCTACAAACTTTTTTACTTTCATGGTGATATGGTGAGTAGCCTTAGATCAATTGGATATTATTTTGATATTGTAATGTTGTAGATGTTGCCAAAATGTCAAAGGTAAGAAAGCCTGTCTGTGTGCATGTTGGTAGAATGAATGATGTTTATTTAACAGATAAGATCAAATTGTACCAACGTTAGGTTTTTAAAAGATGTACAAAAAAGTATATTGTATAAGTGTAATCCAAACCATGGAAGAGGTGGAGGCAACAACCATTGTTGTGGTGTTCTTTGCTTTTGAGCAGAAATTTGGTGATATGGACTGTGGTAAAATAAGAAAGCAGACATGTTTTATGTGGTTGAGGATTTTCTTATTTTGTTTTCATATATATATATTTGTACTTTATTCCCATGTGGTTTCTTTTCCACTTTTTAATTGTTTTCAATAAAGAAGTCCAAACATGTTGAATCTGCATTTTTTTAAATGTAAACGTCAATTTTCCTTTTGTCCTTGTCTTTATACTTCAAAAATTCAATTCAATAAATCGGTGATCTAATCACTGTTTGGGCCTTCCACACATTAAGGGTGACTGACGGCAATAAAGTAACTCGTTAGGATCGCCCAGCTGAAAGCCACTGGGACAGATTTTAAATATAATTTTTCTTTATCACATCATTTGACTTGGGTTTCAGGATATCAAAGAAACGAGGTGGCTTACATTGTCCAACCAGATTTTGTACTACCGGACTTCTCCTTTTTCTGTATTTAAAATGTGAGAGAGTAGGGATCAAGTTATCCTACCACTGTATAGAATGTGTTTTTAATTGCGTTTGTTTCTGGTAGTATAGACAAATTAGAATGAAAGTAAATAATACTTTTTAAGTGACTTTTTTTAACATTTTTGCGTATTTTTCTACAAGTCCGGTGATATCACAATACATTATTTGAAAGTAATCCACACGCTGACATTTTAAAAACAGTTAGGGAAAAAGTCCGGGAGGACAAAATCTGGTTGGACAACGTCTGCTCCCCGAAAGAAACACACAGAAGTATTTTATCAGAACATCTTTATTTAGACAAGAGGAGCCAAATCATTAACAACTAAAAAGTAATATGTGATACCTTCATGTGATTTACAAATTGAACAAAAATATTCAACAACTTTAAAGGAGTGGTACACAAGAATATGCAAAAACTGTCTCTATCTTGAGAAAGATATTCTTCTTCGAGTCTTTTGACGTGATTGCCAGTGACTCCTGAAGTGAATAGATATATGAATCCCAGGATCACATCAGAAACATTAGGTTGGATAGGCGATGGATCAACATCATGTGTGTGGTTCATGTCACAGTCATTTCTACAGAGACGATGCAGCAAAATTGATCGAACCATTGCCCACAACATAAGAGTTAAGAAGAGTAAATAAAATCAAACTTGAGTCTAAATCATTGCGTTAATCAAGAAAAGGCAGTGGTTTAGAACGGAAATATGATTTGGGCTGAAAAGCTTATTTGACTCCTGTGATATCTCTCATATCTTACTTCATTACACTACTCGCTACTTAATTGTGTCTTAGTAACAGATTGTATTAATAAATACAATTAATTACCTCATTAATTAACAGACCTGCTAGTTTCACCTCTCAGCCTTGACCAATGCTGTAAAGAGTTGTATCAAGAAGAACAGATGACCAGAGCTCTTATAGGTACTGTCTCTGGAAGATGTGCATTTGTCCTGCAACTGAGACTGTGAAACTCGCGTATTGCCACATTAATCAATCATCTAATTAATTATGTAAGTCTTCAATAGTTAAATCGTTTTCAATATGATCTGTACGGATAAATTTTATTTATGTGGCTAACAACAATCACATTATTTTCCCAACATGTCACCATAACCAGCAAGCACAACAGTAATTTTAACTTCAAATTCTTTTAAACTAATACCCAGAAGGATACCTTATATATTAATATTATGTAAGAAGGCATCTTCCATTACTTGGATCCAAAATAAAAAATATAAATAGACGAATTTATAAAGTAATGGTAACCATCATTTAACATTTTGTACTATAGGAAAATATATTAATGGTTGAAAAAAATCTACAAGCACTGGTCTTTAACTGGTTTTGTGGTTTATGATTTAAAAATGTGATTTCACTTCACAACATTAAGGGATAAATTCTACTGATTGTCCCATGCAAAAATGACTTAGTGCAGCGCGGCAGAACTTAGTAACAGAGAAGTCAGTTTAAGAACATAGTGCCGAATGCTTTCAAAATATTGCCACCATGAAGAGGCTGACTGTTCTAATTGGAAGAGATGCATGCTTTGATGCACAAAACCTTGGAAAGGGCTTACATTCCAAAGCAATTGAGAGTTGAGACCTGTTTCAAGATGTCAGAAATTGAGACAGCATGCGCATATACATCAAAGTCAACCAGAACATGGTACATGTAAAATATATAATGCAGAGCAAACTTGACTGCTGTGAGGATGAGCCATAAGAGGAATGTGATATTCGTGAACTGTTATGCTAATTTCAAACAAGCTTGAAAAAAGAAGAGAGTTGAAATTTTGATCTAGGAATAGATTGATTTAACTTTTGTATTGAATCATTTTGCACAGTTCTAAAGAAATCAAATCAAAGGGCATTTTTGATAAAGGGCACATACATGACAAATCAACAGAATTACAGTAGGTTAGCAAATATGAAGCAAAAAGAGACATCTCATTAAGTGCAGGTTTAGTAACCAAGTTGAGTGCAACATGATTGCAGTTCACACGACTATCAAATTTCAGAGCAACAAATACATTTCTTATATTACCAGAAAATCCATTGAACTAAAACAAGATACTATGTTCTGAACCTGATAGTCCCAAGATTATTTGATTATGAGAATGAGCAAACATAAACTAAAAGCTACCTAAACAAGAACATTAAACTCCACTGATACTATTAGCACCTCATTCCCCTTACCTTAACTATTGTAAGCCCTGAGTCAACAGTTTGAACAAGGAAGCAATAACAAACAATAAGACAAAATGAGGTGCATATGTGCATACAAAACGAATTTAAATATCATGATAAATTCTTCACAAACATATGTGTACTTCAGTACTTACATTAGCCAGGCAGCTGACAAAGTCACAAGAAAATGATAAATCAATTTCAACATATTCCCCCTTTTCAAGAGAGGTATGCATTAGCCGATGTGTTGTGTAGCTTTCAGATCTGATTCCACAGCCACCAAGTAATATCTACCTCTGGCAGTATGGATGAAAGAGAGACTTTGATGCAACGTACGGCCATCAAAGTTCTTCTTAAGCCATGCGCCTCGTTTATAGGTTATTGATTACTTAATACACAAGGCCAACAGTTTTATATTAGGACTTGAAAGCAAAACACAGCAACTCATGCATACCCCTCACCATTTTCATGGAAGCACGCAACCTGGTATATATTTTGGCTTTTAGTAGAGATTATGGGAGATCAATCAACATCATAAAATATTCATGGAGAAAGCGCAGTGGAAATAATTTCCAAAGTCACATAAATTAAACTTATTCTTTTTAAAACAAAACAAACACAAAAATAAAAATCCTATCACAGACTCAGATTAGTTTAAGATAAATGGATGCTTAACACCCTGATTTTAATTTCTTACTCCTCAAAATGTAACAACACTGCCCTCCAATATAAAGTCCCAGCAGTATGAATTAATCTTGTACTTGAACACTAATAGTAATAATATGTGATGATCCACCACAATCCTGAAGCAGCAATAAATCACTTCCATGAATGAAACATTGAGATCGATCACTAGCATCATCTGATACTTCAAAGCAAATTTTAGTCTAAGTCTCTGCCTTGGCCAATTGCGTTTACTCTAAATAAATTTACTTATATTTTAACAATATGACAAACTATGATAAACACAGTAACTGAAAAGCTAAAATAACATCTGTACAGACATTCTATACATTGGTTAACATTTGTATATAGGTTCTCATAATATTACTTTTGATAGCAGCACATGACTAAGTATGAAAACAGTAATGCATACATCTGAGTGTTACAGCAAACATACATTATGTACAAATGTAACATAAAAGGAAGGTATCCCACCCTCTTGTAAAACAATCATTGCATTCATAAATATTTATGTCAAAACAAATACAATTACCAAAACAAACAAAAAATAATTGCACAAAAAGTTAAAGAATAAAATTGTGATGCAAAATAAGTAATTTCCTCAATAAGTTTCAATCTTTGAGAAGGGTCAAAGATGTTAAATATATAAAATATTGCTTTACCATGCTCTTCTAGTGATAAAATCTGACACAGATTTTTCACTGAAATGCATGAAAGTCAGCATGTTTGAAAACATAATATTAGACAGAAGGCAAGGAACTCATATCAATCATACTTAAATAAAACATACAAGCAGTTGAAGATAGGAGTACAAATTGCCAGAAACCTGAGACAGCAAAATGTGCATCAAGAGATATGGGCGAAACAGAATAGTTGTACCACTATTATTTGGAACAACACAACTGAATTTAAAACTGAACACAAGATACACAGATTTGTAAAGTACTCATATTCAGTTCACAAAGAAACTTTGACTTCTTCAATCTGGAGGGAGAAATCTAAAAAGACGATACTTGTCTCTGATGTGAGGACGAACATCTTCATTCTGGAAGGATAAAAATAACATTTAAAAATGACATTTAAAAAAATGAAATAAATTTTTTAATACTGCAAGGTTTTTATCCCACCTTCGAAACAAGACTTTCAAGGAAAGGCAGGAGCTTCAGCAACTCTTTATCAGATCGGTCCACGAACCAGCTTTCAATGGGAATCCCATTTTCAAGCTAAAAATTAAAACACGAATTAGCACTAACATCTAGAGAACATTGATTTCCAGTTAGTTGCAATATCTTTTTCCTCAACAAAAGAGAAACAGAAAGTGAAATCTCAATAACGAGACTGATGTCAATAATGTTCACAATAGCAAGTTAATCTGGTGAACTAGATACAAGAAATATTTTCAGAATAAAATATTACCTGGTAACCAAATGCCTGTGGAGAGTTATCAACAATGATGGTGCGTGAAAGATCACGACCCAGAATGGACAAATCCTTCACATAGTTTCCATGGACACACACACAATGTTCACGAAAAAGACGATACCTAGAATAAGCACAAAAGCAAATATTACAAAAAAAGGGCTCAAACATGACACATATCTTTCATTTTGGTAACACCACTTCTCATAATGGTGCTCTAGACAATTTTAAATATTTTTAGTCAAAGAAAATTAAGGCAATGAGGCATGTTTGCATCTGAAACTCACTTGATGAGCTCTCTTCTTGGATCCAGTAAGTTTAACAATTTATCGGCATAGACTCGTTTTGATGCTGTGAACAGTATTACTTCAAACAAACGGGAACATCTTTCAAGAAACTCTTTGAAGTATGGCCGAGTGCGAACAAATACAGTATAGGAGCATTCTTGAAAGAGGACTGGAAATGAGAAGGCGGCTCCCTCAAGCTCTTGTAGACTGCAGTGTACCAGAGTTTCATCCTAAAAGCAGAGAGAAATTTTTCAAAATGAGCTATCAGAAAGTAGAATAAGTTGCAAATTCTACTTGAAAATTCTCAATATACTTACTAAATCAAGAACAAGAGAAAACTCTGGGCTGCTTCTGGTTTTCAACGGTAATGCTGGACAGCGGGACCGCATTTCATTGGTTAAAGGCGGTAGTTGCTTGATGAACTGATACGGATCGAAAGGCTCCCATTCTTCGTCACAAGACTGGAAATAAACAAAAAATTTAGTCAGCTTTTAGAATAAAAGTAACTATTTTTTAAAATTTTTAAACACTGGAACTAACTGAATTTGTGTTATCAACACAAAAAGAAGGGGAAAGGAAAAAGAAAAGTATAGTACAAGTACTCACAGCAGATGATTCTGTTTGAATTGGCATCACTTGTGTCATCATCGCAGTGTCTTCATTTATATCAGATGTTTCCTCATAACAAGATAACTCCACTCTGTTACAACCATTTTCCTCATTTCCTGCATCATTGTCCATGCCTTGAATGGAGTTGACCATGTCCAAATGAAGTTGATTTTGCTGAGTTCTTTTTTGCTCCTCCTCTTCTTGCTGCTGCTGAGCAACGACAGCTGCTGCCATGGCATAACATTGTAAAGCCAGTTCTAGACCAAAAAGATAAATTAAAAAATATATAGCAATTACAACAAATTTTCTGAGATAAAATGGATTTTAGTAGATTCTTCAATACAATACCGCATCACAGGTCAAGAAAGTATAAGACTCACCTGAATTGCCAGCTTTGGCCTCCTCCTCTAATAAACAACTCAGGTCGATCTCCACATCTGAGGGTGGGTCCTGAGATTGGTACACATTGAACACAGTGCTGTCAGCAGGCGTGGTGGGGGTGACAGGTACAGAGTTTTCTTTGCTCTCTTCACACATGTTGGTTACCTGAGGAAAATAGTAGCACTAGTTCAAACATAAATCTCATAGTCACATTAAGCAAGTCAACAAATAAAAGCAGCACTTCACATACAACTGATAGAAGTGATGTGTCTGCAGAGGGGTGGCAAGGTTCGCTACTGCTGCTATCCCCTGACTTGACAGTACAGGCCGCCTTGTGATAGAGATGGTCAGATGCCTCTTGTGGCAAAACGTTCTCCCGACAAGTCTGCAGCAAACGAAGAAACATTGAACCAACAAGTCTAAATACCTAACAAGTAGATTTGAGCTTGAGTAATTATAGCTTACCTCTTGCAGTAAATTTTGCGATCGACGGCGACAACGGGAAATCTTGTGGCAACGTCCTGAACTGTTGTTGGATAACCCTAAGGTCCTGCGCACAATGCGCACAGAGCTGTTCTTTCTTGAATTTGCGGTCCCTGAATTAGATACTGAAGCCTTTTTTGATCGGCGCCCCCTTCGGTATGTATCGCGCTGTTCACTGCGCAGCCACATTATTGCAAGGCCCCCGCTCTGTAGGTGAAGTGCCTTTAGTGAGGCTTCTACAACTGGAACAAGAAAATTGAAGACAAATTATGGACAGACAACACAGCCAGCCTTCTTTCATAGCATTTGAAAATACATTTCATTAACTCACAAAAGAAATAAAAAGAGGCAGTGATGGACTAGATTCCACAAAAATAGAGACTTTTATGACCCAATCCATGGTGATGCATAGGTATCATAAATGACTTGGAACACATGGGGGCTCAGAGAACGTGTGCTGCATTCGGCCATCATATCCGCCTGAAACATAAAAAAGTAAGTGAAAGATGTGAACATAATCCATGCCTATTCCATAATTTTATACAACTCTTTGAAAGATAAAAAAAAAGATATCTGTAATGTCCTTCAAACAACAGGGAGATCCTTAAAGTGGCTTGAAATAAAATCAGCGAACTAGAATCAGGGAATGCCAGAAGACAAACATCTCCAAGCAAGTGGATTTACAAGATAGTTGGGGATGAAGTGAATGGAAGATTCTGCAGTGCAACGCAGCTCAAATTGTAACTGATTCTAAAGTAAGCACCTGTCAGCTGTGTTGTTTCGATCAGTCACAATCAGCTGTTTGAACAGTATCGGTGGTGGCCATGGTGGCCACCCTGACTGTCCCCCCCATTCCTCTCTCCAGCGGTAGTGAGTTGGAGGCAAGTGGCCATCCGGGCGGGGAAGGCGCACGGGACGTCGTTCTCATTTCGAAGGTGGCCATTCTAATGAACGCATCGTTCTCGTTTCTGCTCCGGTGGGTTTGTTCGACGGGCCCGTGCTTGTAGCTCGGCGCGAACGAAATTGTGGCTTGCCCTCGTTCCCTCGCTGACTG
>CABIKL010002230.1:0-13073 GCA_902196195.1 Aptinothrips rufus
ACCACAAGAGAGTTATAGTGAAGTACGAATGCATAAATATATAATTTACATTTGATAGGAGCAATAAATATGATCTTGTACTTTTCTAACTGACAGTGTTTAGTAACATGTTCTCTAACTACTCACATACACACCAGAGGCGCACACATGATTTTTTTGCAATACTATTGTGGGTTCAAACGCAGCCTGAGGTAGAGTCCTCACAATTTGTCGGCTTCAGCAGAATCTCATCAGTGCTTCTTTCTAACAAGCAAGTCTTTGAAATATGAAGCACTTTTATGCTGGAGAGTAATTTTAAGAACAAGAATGAAGCACATTATTTTTATCTATATATTTCTCTTAATATAGAGAGAACAACATATTGATCACAGAGCTAACATATTGGTAACATTTCAGCATCAAGTCACTTGCTTTTTGCTGGACAATATTTCATTGGTATCTGATTCAGTAATTCTACTTCCTTAGAAATCATGGTAACTATATAACTAGTGCGTCCTGATCTAAATATCTGAGGAATTTTCCTTTTAAGATATAAAATGATTGGAGAGGCACATTATTAGGGCAGAGATATGACAAAACACACACGCTTCCTTCACCATATTACAGAACTATTATTAAAGTTTGGTCAAGGCCATAAACCTGCAAATATAGAAAAATCATTCCACAGGAGGATCAAGATTGCAACTCGAAAGCTGGGTGACTTGCTGGTTTCTGCAGGTTTTCTCTATTAAAGTATTTCTCACACCACGCTTGTTATAAGATAGCCACAAAAGCAATAATGTCCTGCTTCATTCTAGCAGTGCTTTGACAAATGGTTATTGTCTTGGAATGACTAAAGATCCTTACTTGCAACATATCAGTAATTTTTCAGTAAGATACCTTTACAAGCCTAGGACCCCACAGAAAGAACAACAATACAACTCCTCATTTAGTGCCATATGCTCACCAAAGCAGGACAGATTCTCATAAACTGTACTATATTCCCAAATCAACATAAAATATCTTAGTTAAGTTGTTTGTAACAAATAATCATTAGGTTTAGATGCTGTTTGACAAGGTCTTGAAAACAGAGTCTGCTTGACTACAAAATCTGTTACCTGAGGCTTCCAATCCTAATAAAAGACAGCAAATGTTATATACAGTAAAAAGAGAAACTGAGAGCAAATACTTATTTCTGGTTTGGTTATCAACAATCTAGGAATGACATGCAGCATACTATACAATATTCAAAAGCACGTCCAAAAATCTCAAAAGATATATGCGAAAGCTATGTGGGCATCTTATGTTTCTTTGCAAGGCTGAATTGACCAGCCTAACACTAATCTGTCAAAACCACATGAATAAAAATTAGTTGGATGGTCTGATTTGTCATCACCCCAAGCCACACAGCAAACCATTCGGCGATGACCCTGAAAGTAAAACATTGAAAAATTACAGACAGTCATTAAGGTATGGTATACATTCAGAGTGCAGGATATTAAAAAGTAAGCCTACCTGTCTGCTGGACCGAGGCAATCTCGCCAAACGATTACCATTAAGATCAAACAAACGTACTTGTCTGTTATCGTAAGGTATGGCAATGACTCCTGTGGGAGACACAGCTAGACGATTGGCTGATGAATCTGACCTAATGGTAGCGAGAGGTGAGCGCATATTCCTCAAATCCCAGACTTTTACACTTCGATCATCAGACCCGGAGACCACTTTATCTTCTCTTGTGAACACTGCACAAGTCACAGTCCTTTACAAGCAAGAGATAATATATTTTACAAATGTGATTTCAAAGATAAAATAGATTGCTCAAAAGCATAGTATTGATCACTTACTCAGTGTGACCTTGAAAAACAGAAACTGAGTGAATTGGTTCCCGAAAATCCCACAGGCGGAATGTGGTATCAATTGATGAGGTGACTACCAATCGCTGAGAGTGGTGAGATGATGCATGAGTCAATTCCTGATCATGTCCTAGAAATAAAAGAGATTATGTACCAATATATTTTTGAGAACTTTGCATTGAATGATCTCATAACCAACTACCTCTCAAATAAACAAAGAAAAGCATTACCTGTAAGAGAATGAAGAAGTTCTCCAGTCTCAACATCATAAAGAGAGGCTGTGCGATCCCATGAAGCAGTTATGATCTGATCAGCATTAGGTAGCCAATCTGCAGCCATGACTGCATTGGTATGTCCAATTAGTTCACGAACTGGAGTACGCAAACATGGTGATCCATCCATTAATTCTGCTTCATAGTCATCAGCACCATAATCATCATTATCACAGCTTGTCTCACAATCTTCTTCCATGGATGATGGTTTTTTCTTTGGTTCAGTTGTGATATTTTGGAAACAAGCGAGGAAGTTTAGAACAAGGTATTTCAAAAATGAATTATGACAATTTTCATGCCATTACAAATGTCTTTACTTACAACATGCTCCCAAGTGACTGCAGCTTGCCAAATGTGGGCTGTCTGGTCTCCACTAGCAGTTAGGACCAAGTCTCGAGAGGGATGAAATTTAATCGAGTTGACAGAGCCCTGGTGGCCCAGATATTGCAATAAACATCTCCCCTTCTCGACACTCCAAATACACGCACTGTGATCTGTGACACCAATAAATCAGTCAACAAGAACTCGAGTGTTTTGAGATGATGGCAAGGCTCTTTAATTAGCAGCCTTTCAGCAATCTTAATTTACCTGCAGAAGCTGTTCCAATGACAGCTTGACCAGGCCGTGCCACTGAGACATCCCAAACACCATCGCGGTGTCCAGAGAACTGACGGACTAGTGAGCACTGAATCGTAGGGCCTTTGAAGCTTGACACTATCTTGCTAGTCTGAGCCTTAAGTTTATGGGCGGTCTTCAATTTTTGTGAAGAGCCTACACCTGCTAAAAGTGAATGATATTGAAACAGCTATACTGTAAGAGAGCAGAATAAGAGAAAAAGGTTCATCGAAAAGTAAAAGTACATTTATGTTTTGATGCAGATTTCGCGATGTGATCGAAGTCTGGGCAGTCTATTCCAGGCTTTTCATAAGCAGCTGTTTCACGTTCCAACCTCTCATTTAAGCTCTCAACTTTTTCCTGCACTGCAACAGAACAATGAAATCTCTTAGTTAGATAAAGAGCCCTCCTATGGATGCATAATATTACTCAGATTTTCACTCACACTGTGCATTTTCCGCATACAAAGATTCAAACTCCCTTTCAATCTGAGAAAATAAATCTCGAAGGCGAGAGCTGGTAAAACCATAATTATCAAATTAGCTACTTTATTCAATATTATGAAGTAACAGAAAGAAAAAAAAATCAGGTCAAACTTTCAATCACAGATAGAAAAAAAAAAGAGAGAACTTACCGTAATATTGGAGGCATTAAGGAATCAGAATCAAAATCGTATTTTAAACGACCAAATCCAGAGCTCTCTGAATCAGCTGATATTCCAGCGCCACGTGGGAAGGAAGCAATTCTTTTATTCTTTGACGGTTTCCCGCTAGACCCACTGATTGCATCAAACTGAGGCATATTTCATGTATTAGATCCTGTTTTATAAGAAAAAAAAAAAATGGCAGATTACTTGAGACAAAGGCTGTGTTCCCTGTGTTGTTGCAAGACCATGTGAAGCATGTGGTGTATAATTTTGTGGGTTTTACAAATCTTTTAAGAAACTATAAGGTTTAGGTCTGAAAATTGAGGATTTCAGCTTTAAATACTCAGCTTGCCTGGAAAACCCATGTTAACCATTCCCTATGTTAAAAATGAGAAAACAAATAATGTTACTAAATGCATACAATATGCACCTAGTTCACCAAGTTATATGACTGACGCGTTCAATGTAAACTTCAAATGCTCAATTTAAGCTCAATACGCAGAACGTAAATAGATCGTTCTCTTTTTGACTCGCATAACCCTGTCCTCGGCCATAGAAGACCGTTATTAGTTTACTAGTGACTGCTATTGACATTCAAGACATAACCTACATTAGATAAACAATACGTACATTCACTTCGCTCTTGGACACTGATTTTTTTCAAGTTTTCTGTTTGGTTGGATTAAACTATATACCAATACTTCGAAATTTCATATTGCACTAAGAATCATTTGAAACTAAGTGACTCAATGACATTCATTTGATTGGACTGACTTTTTAGTTGCTGTCAAGCTATGAGATTAGAGCAGAAGACGAAGAGTCATCTGCCTAATGTTTGCGGAAACACCAGTAGAGTGCGCTACAAGCGCACTCACTTCTCGACTGTTTCTTGGGTGAGGTTGGTTACAATGCGTCATAGGACCCGCCTGATTTTAACCAACGTCGCCCTCACCTCAAATTAGGAGATCAGGAGACGTATGTACAACACTCCTAAAATGGCCACCCAAGTTGTTCTAAACTGAAGTGTTCATATGATAAATGGAAGTTAGGAATACCCTCCTGTGCAAGGTGTGCAATTCATTTTGTTTCAAATATTTTATTTTTCACAGCCATCCACTCACATCCAATGTGTCATATAATTCACTACTGCAAGCGACTGCAACTCTCTCACATTAGAATAACCATGAAATAGTTGCGACACTCCCATTCCAATTATTAATAACAATTAACAAAGTAGTGGATCAAAATTTTTCATAAAAGATATAGCAATTTCTGCTGAGATATTTCCACTTATGTGTGATACAGTAAAAACAAAAATAACTGAGAATTTGAAACTTACACAATTAGTTGTCATCAATTTTTTTCCTTTGTTTATCTGCCTTCTTTTAATTTTTAATTTAATGACTCACCCAGTGAGTTACTTTAAAATTAGAGACAAATCTGGGCACTCAGATTAACAAGATACTTGAATTTATAAACCAACAACGTGATTGGCACACCGCATAGAATCACAGAATTATTCTTTCAAGATTTCTCTACACAATGAAGTACAAAGTGGTGAGCTAATTTTTACGTGTATGTTATATCTTTACAGTAATCAACATTTAAAATAAATTCAGGTAGGAACGAGGCCTTCTGAAACAAAGACAGACACTCATTTGAATACAAACAAGTGCTTCGAGATGAAAATTCTTAATTGTGTTAAGCACCTGCTAATAATAGCAAATGTTTAGTCCCATTACAGTTCTCACCTTTCACATTTTGACAATAGGAGTAAAACTGATTATAAAATAGAAATATGCATCTAGCTACAACAAACTTAAAAGTACGAACAGTCTTCAATCATTGAGTGAATAGGGAATAACTTTAACATGTCAATGTACTGCAAATAATTGTATAAAGAACTTGACAACGATAAAATCTGAATAAGATCTGAAGTGAGAAAAGATAAAGCCATCATGTGCTTACTTCATCACAGTCTACACATGGTGTTGAGCACAAAATATATAGCAAAGCATAGATCACAAAACTTGATTTCCTTGAGTTCAGCTCTGTTTCACTACCAAATTTTTAAGGACGACTATTTGCTTCCTCATGACAAAAGGACAATACTATATGCTATAGCATCACTCCTGACATACGCATTCTGATACCTTCAGATCTAACATCATTTGTACAAGAGTCGTCATGAGAAGACTTTAAGGTGACTAGTGAAACATCTATAAATGAAACTCTTCAGCCAAGCATTACATGTTTTGGTGATTTTTTTTGACTTTATCCAATCATTTCTCAAAACAAAATGTATAAAGAAAAATAAGGTTTTCATAAAATACTTTCATCTAACACAAAATAACAAATATTCCTCACAATGTCTTTAGCCTTTGATAAATAACTGTTACATTTTGACTCAGAGAAAACTGAACATTGGAATAAAACCCTACAAAAATACACAATATTGAATAACAATGATAAAAGAAATGAAAATATGCAATACAAAATTGCACGCTATCAATAATTTCACCACATACTATTCAGAAAAACAATCATAAAGAGTATTCAAAATTAAGAAAACATTTTACATGTTGGTCACTTCTACACAAATGACATGCAAAAATAAATTAATACAATGGCAGATTGGGGATTCCTTGGCCCCAAGTGTCAATTTTGCACCTGAAAATTACCAATTTGGCCATGTACAAAAGATCTGTTTGCTTAGCATGAAAAATCAAGCAAGTGCTTAATGCAGAAGCAACAGCTTTACAAGTTGAGGAAGGAGGTGGACAGTTATGAATAGAATAGAGCTTTGATTTAACAACTTTCACGATGTAACAATAAGCAAAAAGCACATTCAATATGTCCCTGACATCGGTTCCTGGCTTGCATCTCTGTTTATCGATAAGGCAATAAATTCTGGGAGTAAAATTGACCAACCAACACGAATACACTTAAGTCAACATGACAATAAAATCTACGAGCTTTTTCTCTTATATTCTTGTTTTAAATCTGAGGACAGGTACAGAGTAAAGTCTGACATAAGTTAATCACAAACGAACACACCAAATAATCTACTTATAAATCTAATTGTAAACAGTGACACAGCTTTAAACTACAAAGCACAAGAAACAACACTTTCCTTACTATACTGAAGACAGTATATTTTGCCATGTACAATGTATGGTCAAAACTGCTCAACAACTATTACTTCCTTTTTTTTCCCCTTTCGGTTGAAAAAAAAAAGGCCGGAACATTTTATACAAATATTGAGAGCTGCATCATGATGCAATTATTAGTCCACATAAATATCAGAAGACAAATTAAGCACTTCTGAATTCAGATGCCTACGAAGTTCATGACACCTGTCAAAGCTGGATTATACAGCTGCTTGAGCTCAGTAATACTGGTCCCAACCTCAGTGGTAACCTAATTCCAAATTCCAGCTCTACAGCAGTACAAATACACAACACTACCAGAGCTGATTTCTTACACTCCAAACCTACCCTCCGTCTGTTCTTATCCAACGTCCTTACTGATATGAACATTTCCTTGGTCTCATATTCCCTTGCTTCCGTAGGCATCTTTCCACCTTGAAGATGGGGGAGCGTATTAGTGCAGATCAGATTCACGCAAGAGCAAAAGATGCTGGAAGTATCATTCAAGCAATCAGCGCAAATACAAAAATTAGAGAGATCGACACCCCTCATAGTGATTCGATCTAGAGCTTTACTCTCCTTGATTCAAGACATTTGTCTCCTGTGTTTCGCATTGAAACATTTTCTTTTGAAGGATTTTCAAATGCCAACACAACAGATCAATGCATAAAGAAGCAATATGAGAGACAAAGAGAACACAAAATAGCTGCTAGGAGCTTACATTCTAATTTAATGTTTCTAGGTCTAAGGACCAACTGAACAATGGGGCACATGAACTGCCAGGCAGATCAAAAGTTGATAGTAGGAACACCTAATAGTACATAAGCCAGTGTCATGATTAATACTGGCCAGGACACTTACAAGAACGCTTTTATACATCAGAAAGCTAATAAAGCCTAAATTTAAAGTTTACAGACAAGAAATGTGAGCTGAACAATTTAATGACTAACATAATACAGTTGCTAAATTTAAAATCACAGTTAATGTCAATTAAATTCTCATCAACACGCAAACACAAAATATACTGAAATTTTTTCTTGAATGAAAGGCCTTAAAGCAAATATATTCATAAGATCCGTATACGTATCAAGATATGCATATTGCTCAACCCCCGTTGTTCCTCAAACACTGAATCCGACAAATCACTTTGGACAAAGCTGATAAAGAAATAAATTTTAAATGGTCATTATTTAATAAAAGTTAAATCATTTCATAATCATGCTACATCTGATTCCATGAGAATCTCTTGCTCCCTAATACATTTTAATATCACAGCAATAAATTACTTTTGAATCAATTTTCTCATATTCAGAAATCAAAAATGATGAAATAGGATTTTGTTTAAGGTAATACACAAATACATTTTTCTAATGATCAAAAACAACTAAAAACGATGGTAGGAGTTGTTTTTCTTCTTCCCCAGTTCACAAAATTAAGAATTCTACTACATTTAAAAAATATGAGTTACATTAGCAAAAAAGAAGACAGCATAAGGAGAGTGGCCCCTATTGACAGAACTCATGGATGTCATACATCACACAGGCACATAATGAGGGGTGCTGGTGAGTTTCAACAAGAATGGCACATGTGCACAGTCAGAATTGAGGATCAACAATAAGAGAGGTTAAATTCATGAAAATAACTTAACACTAATTACCACCAGTAAGTTTCTTTGTGAGCTTTGCACAGAGTTTTTCAAAGTTGGCTTTGGGCCCAAACCCATACACTCTTTTACGTTCATTTCGAACGAATGCACCATTACCTGACTGATAGTACCTGAAATGAAATCAACAGTTGTAGGTGGCATTTATAAAATAAAGTCATTAGTTAAAAAACTCTTTTTAAGTTCTGTTTTGTTTGCTTTTCTGCCGGTAAAATTTTCAGCGCAAGCTAGCTGAATTGTCTTATTGGAAGTTTTGACACTCACCGCATAGTGCGACTCATATTTGCATAAGTCATCTTCTCATTCCCTTTGTGTTTCCCCCAAAGGCGAGCAATGGCTTCAGTATTAACAATACGAAATAATCTTTTTGGTTCATCTTCCCAACATATAACAGAGGGATTTGTGGCAGGGTTCATCAGCAAACCAAATATGAACTCCCAGAGTTGTCCAACACACTGATCTGTTTGATACAAAAAGGTATATTAACCCAAAGAAGAGCTGGGGCCAACTCAGATAAATTATCTGGAAAAGAGGCTTGGTTATGAAATGAGCACATTACAACCAATACTTACTCCTCCTCCTTTTCAGACGTTTGGGGATTTTCTGTGATGCTGGTAACGCTGTGACTCCTCTCATGCAATCGGTTTTAGAATTATACTTGTGTAAATCATTCGGTTCAGACAATTGATGTGGTCTCCCAGATTTAGTTTGTCTTCCCAACATAGGTTTAAGAAATTCAGAGGTTTTAGCTCGGACATCAGATTTGATTTTCTTACCTTAGGGAATTAAAGACAACAAATTAATATCAACACAACTATTGTCCATGGTACACTTCAGAAAAGTCAATTTATTCATCTATACTTGAACAGTTGGATACATCACACCATAGCTATGACAAATCACATCCTTTTCCGTCACAATAAAGCTTTAACTTTTCAGGCTTGGCAGTAAATTGATAAAATGTACTTACACACAAATCCCCAAACTAAATCAGATGGGACTCCACAGTTTGCAAGTAATCGTTTCCAGTCATCTCTGGAAAACGTAGCGAGGGCCTCACCCTCTCTCCCATCCAGTAGGCGTAGCATAGAACATACAGCCTGCATGTCAACATTGCACATCCTTAGTTCCTTCAATAACCAGAGTTGCACTTGTGCAGGCCTCCAATCACGAAAATTATCTCCACAGTCTAATAAAGGACAAAAAAAAATATTTCAAGATCAGTGTTTTAAACCTGGCGTGTTTTAAAGTATCTATTGTGACTTCTGACCAGCAATACAGTTATGAAGGAATGAACCTGATAGCAGCAGTATAGGAGGACACAAACTTGAACTGAGGAAGTGTCAAATTTCAAGATACAATAAATTCTGGCAAGTGCTTGAGTTGAACCCTCCAGGTCTTCCACAAGGTAAAAAGTACATGGCATAATTCAAAGAAACAGCAAAAAAAGTTTCTTAAAAAGAAAAAAGTAAGTTATGTGACCATTTTTACAGATGTGTCAAGGACTATGCCGCGCTAATAAGAGGGAATTACTGGAGGAATGTAATGCAACAAGGAAGTACTAGTAGACTAGATGAGCGAGCATGCTACTGATTTTCAGGCCAAGACTGTAGAGACTTATATTTAACCATTTTTTTTTTTATGCAGCTGCCATATTAAATTGTTGCTATGAATGACCTTGCAAACCCTCAAAACAATACATGCCTGGAAGAGTAGCCTATCCCCAAAGAGCAAATGGAGACCAGCCTATCTGCAGTGAGCAAACAGCCCATCCCTGCAGAGATAGGCCGGTCTCCGTTCGCTCTAGGCTGATCTCTGTTCGCTCTTTGCAAATAGGTTTCTCTTCCAGGGAGGTATTTTAAACACCTTAAAATGTATTTTTAAAATGAATTGTTTTTTCAACCAATGCATTTAGAACATATTTAAATATTTCATTTAAAAAATATGGCTCAACAACTTTGACATTACTGTAGGTGAAAACAGTTGCCACTCACTCTCAAAAGATGAATAGAGCATGGCCAACTGCGTGCATTTACACAGTCCTGTCGAATTATGAGTGGGTAGCTCTACAGATCGATGCGTAAGATCAGAAATGGAACCGTGACATTTATCATAATCACTGCATGTCAAATCTTGTTCCTCAAACCCATATGAATCAAAAGACTCTTTTGTCACATCCCCTGTAAACAAAAAAGCGGAAAATGTGAGATATGTTTTTCAACAATATCACACAGAATACAAACTGTGAAGCCTTTAGAGCTATATGTTCATGCAGACAGAAGCTTCAAACCACAACCGCTTCATTTTCTGACATGTAAATCATTTAACAACATCATAAATTTTAACAAGTGTTTCAAACAATTCGTACCCATTTTGGAGTCAGGACTCTCAGGATCAGAGTAAAGTGCTCTTCTTTTCTTGAAGGGTAGCACATTTTCCGAGGATGCTTTACTATCATCAGAGGCTTCCGAATCTTTTTCAGCCTCTTTGTCAGTTAATAATAACACATCAATATTTTTCAACCGATCATCTTTCACGTCTTCAGGAGTAGAAGGGGCCTAGGAAAATGCGGTTTCGACACATGAGCAGAGATAAATTGAAATAACAGAAACAGAAATAAATCTCAAACATACATTCAATTCGAAATCTTACCTTGAGTTCTGGTATCGAGTTGGATGATGAAGGACGCGACAAAGCTGTTGAAGATGAGTCCGTTCGGCAAGAGACGACTACGAAAAACAGAATGAATTAGGTACTTAACACATTCCTTTCAACTAACCGGTAGATAACCACAAATTTCTGCTTCCTTCTGCTGACTTCAGCAAAATCGAGGAATCGAGGACCCTGTTGCTACGGCAAGCAAAACAAACGGCTCCTGCCTGACATCTGGCGGACACAATCTGAACTACTTGGGTGAGGGGGAAGGCCAGGGTAGGAGGCGGGAGCCAGAGGCGGAAAGGCGGAAACAGATGGAAGTCGTCTAAGGCTGCCTAACAATAGCCCAGGCGCGAAGTTATTATTCACATAAAGAATTTTCTTCCGGTTTAGAAAGATCCTAGAACAATCCATGCATAACATACCTTGACGGAATGCAGAGCCTTCTCGTGGGACGGTTACAATCTGGGATTGGCTTTGCGCTTGTCTCTCCCTGACGCCACGGCTTGCGGAGTGTCCTGAGTGTCGGGGTTGTCCGGCGTGTTCGCTGTGCGTGCGATGTGTCGGCTGCCCGGAATGGGCAGAGTGTCCAGAGAGCCTATGGTGGCCAGTATGCACCGCGTGCCCTAGTTGCCCGTGTTGTGGCGGATGTCTAGGGTGTCCAGTTTGCCCTGTGTGGCCGATAGAGTGCCTGTGGTGCGCACTAGGGTGGCCGGGCAACCCCTGCGCCGTGGAGAACCACAGGTGTCGATGCTCCGGTGGCCAGGGCTGCAGCGCGGCCCAGTCCCTGCTGGGCCAGTCCTTGGACCACGCCATAGTCCTCTCACCGCCTCCCGCTTCTCTCCACTTCGTAATTCACTGCGGGCAGACCAGCGCGAGCCTGGCCGAGGGGGAGGGGCTTGCCGATGGGCTGCGACCGGCCACTGAAACAAAACACTCATTGAAACGCCGCTCAGACGTGATACGCACTGGATGGAACGAAAGGGACGAGGTGGTGAGGATCGACCCTAAAGGAGGAATAAGGTTAGATTCGCGATAATGTATCGAGACGACAACAATTTGCACCTTTCGATATTTTTTCCACATCGTTTCAGTATCGATAACGATGCCATGTCTTGCTGCCATGTCTTGCTGGGGCCTCCTATTTAAGTCTCAAGGACATTGAAATGGTACTTCGGATGTTATTTTAATGTCTTTTGTGTTCTGCTTGAAAAGTAATTAATTTTTAGACTTGAACAACAAGATCTCGTCAAGATTCTCTGCTGTCTTAATTTTTCAGTTTTTTTCTGCAAAATAAAAACCAAAGGAAAAACAGAAGCTTTCTTGTGGTAGTTTCGTTTATGCTACCAGAGCTACCCAAACTTGTTACTCGTAGATTCACATTTTAAAAAAAGTACCTGTTTTGGGGAGCCCTTCCCCAGAAACAGGCGCGAAGTAACACCAGTTTTGGAATGTTTGGGGGTCATTTTGGGAGCTATACCAAAATGATCATGACACTCTAAAACGCATTTCGACGTAATCCTCCAAACGATCCCCAAAAATTTTGAAACTGGTTTTACTTCACGGGCTCCCCCCAAAAAAGGTATTATTATTTTTTTACAGTGAGGTGTTGATGAAAGTGTCGTCATTTTATCGAAAGCAAGCAGTCTTATGATGGAAATCTATACAAAGAAATGAAATGATTTAACACGTGTAAGCATTTCTAAACAAACATAAGCTATACAACAGCGAATGACGTAATAAATCTCAAGAAGGAAATTTGTAGTTCCCTTAGCCAAATGAGATACCAAGATGAATGGCTGCGAAATGAATGGATTCATTCTACGCCGAGCCGAGAGGAGAGAGATTAGATGGAATAGCATTCACCAACGTCACGTGACCGAGCGTCTCCTGGCAGGGGGTGCGAGTGAGACGAAGTCTCATGGAGGTTTGAGTGAGTGCGAGAGAGAGGCAAGCGCGAGAGTTCCCGCCTGCCTGTCTCTCTCGCGCTCACGCAAACTCCATAAGACTTCTTCATCACACTCGCGCACGTTCCTCAGTCTGTCTCTCTTCCCTCGGCGGCGAACAACAACCTCTTACGAGCTTACGAGGTGGAGCTGCGGCGGGTGGTACGCTCTTTGTCCGGCCCAGGTCCGGGCGAGTCCAGCCTCCACCCTTCAGCACACTAGCATCACAGCATCACAGTATGTCGTGACGGAGCCACCCCCCACCGACCCCCCCCCCCTCCCCCCCCCCCCC
>CABIKL010002231.1:0-13072 GCA_902196195.1 Aptinothrips rufus
TTACCAATATTTCTGGTACATTTGCTCATACAAATACATATTTGTCACAAATTTTAGACAAATATGATGAGGAGATTTACAAATTAACGGTCAAATTTGAAAATTTTATTTGTCTAAAATTTGTGACATATATGTATTTGTATGAGCAAATTTACCAGAAATATTGGTAAATATGGGTGAATGTCAAAAGCCCGTCGGTTTGAAAACAATTTTGGCGTCGATTTCTACATTTGAAACGATATCGTTTCGACATCGACGGTGGGATATCGTTACCGTTCGAGTTGAGCCTCTTGAGCAGCCTCTCGGTGAGTTCGTTGTCGCCGACCAGCCTGAAGACGACCATGCCGAGGTGTCTCTTCGCCGGCACCTCGAAGCGGGAGTCCGATAAAACTAATGCCTCGAACTTCTGTGCCAACCGTACGCCCTGGAACGAATAGGAACGAAGAGCACGCAGATGAGCTCGATCCCGCATCATCTGATCTCGCCTCGCTCTGTCTCACTCACTCTCCATACTTTCCGTGTCCGTCTCAACTAAGGGAAGGTGAAATAAAACCATTGACTTTATACCATCGCCGGATGATCAGGGTGGTCCAGGAAATGTCAGTGAAACTATTTCAGGTTCTTGAAGCAAACCATAAATACGCTCTCGTGAATTTGAATGTCCCTGGACTCTTTTGCTCTTGGACCCCTAGGATTGTAAAATTATATCATTATGGTTCGATTATTTTGGTGATGATAAGAAGAATTCTTTTAAATAATTACATTCCGTTACTTACCCAGGCAGAAAACATTGTGCTCATCGAGACGGCAAGTTGACGTCAAGATGATCTCCGAGGGTGGGTGAGGGGAGTCATCTTGACGTCAAGTTGATGTCCGTTGACCACCCTGTTCTTGCCTGGGTAGCACCAGAGTGTTCTATTGGGAGAGAGCCGAAAGGAAGGCCGCCATTTTGACGACAGACAGTTCTCTGTCTCTCTCGCACCAGTTGCCGTTCACGACGCTGTCGTCAAAATGGCAGCGCCTATGACGGCACTGGACACGTCGCTTTCGGCTCTCTCCCCATCTACCACTCTGGGTAGCACTAGGTCGCATTAATTTCTCTTTACATAAGCTATTCGTAATTTCTACTTGAGGAACACGTGCCAAAACGACTAAATATACCTCTCGGATGTGTTTCTGCAGCCCTTTGATGCCAAACTTTCGAATAACGAACCACAACTTGAGGGAGCGGAAGCGCTTGCTGAGGGGTATCTGCCAGTGCATGTAGTCGATGGCGAGCCCCGAGTTCTCGTGTTGCAGGTAAAGCGGCTCCACGTTGAAGGTGCGGTGCAGCGCGTTACTGTTCTTCACCCTGGAACAAGATCAAAATCGTATGTGGTCTTGCGGGTCTTACATTTGAACCCGTGTCAGCCACAGCCAATAGAATAATGGCCCTATTTTGGGCCACTGGCCCTTATTCGAGCCACCCTTTTAAATCGGTTGTAGGCAACTCTCCGTTCCAAACGACACGGGAATTCAAAAGTTCACATAGTAAACTGTTTAATTTTTTGTCACCTAGGTCCTGAAGTAGCCTGCAAGTAATTTATTGGGGGTGGCTCGAATTAGATCCAGTGGCCCGAAATAGGGCCATTACTCTACAACAGTCTGAGGAGCACGGGTGGGCTTCAATTGTAGTGACAACACGTCGAAATGACGTCTAGGGAAGTACCATTATTCTTACGTCTCATGGACTTCCCTGTTCGACTTTGGGATATTTCCCCATTTTTGAACTGTTTCATCCCCCCCCCCCCCTTTTCCTCCTCCTCCCACTCACCACATGGCCGTGCAGTCGAAGTGCACCATCATCCACTTGCTGGGGTTGAAGGCGATGGAGTCCGCGTACTGGATGCCGGCCAGCCAGCCCCGGAACTCCGGGCAGATGAAGGCGGCTCCGGCGTAGGCCGCGTCCACATGCAGCCAGAGGCGCTCCTCCTTGCCTGTCCAGGTGACGTCATTCATTGTGATGTCATTCAATGTCACTAGGGTCAGTGTGGCTAATAAATGCATATGGTAAAAGCTGAACGACCCCTGGGAGCCGGTATCTGGACCCAAAACTTGCATGTGACAATGTGACATCATAACAGATACTTGAGACGAAAGAAATCGTCATGTGTAGAGCTCACAGGTTAAAATACCGGCTCCAGATGGGTGTTCAGTTATTACTATGTGCATTTATTACCCACACTGACCCTACTTCAGACCTCATGCAGCAGCAGCAGCAGCAGCAGCAGGAGCAGTGTGTGTGAGCGTAGGTCAAGAGTACTCACATATCGGTCCGATCTCCATCAGGTTGTCGAAGGCGCAGGCTCCAGTCGTGCCGAGTGTGGCGCACAGCTGCCGGGCCATTAATCATAATCCTTTATTTCATGAAGCACAGACGGGGAGGTGGTCTGAAAACTCCACACTCTGCGAACTCAAGTGAGTGACATTCATACAGGAGCTCCTGTATGACATTTTGTCACACGTTTGTACGTGCGTGACACGAATGTAACACGTTTGTACGTGCGTGATACGAATGTTATACAGGTATGACACTGTTGTCATACACGTACAAAGTGAATGACACTGGTGTCACACACGTAGAAACGTGTGAATTTCGCGTTTGTCATACACTTGTAACTTTATGACATCGGTGTCATACACTAGCTCCTGTTTGACATTCGTGTCACGCACGTACAAACGTGTGACAAAATGTCATACAAGAGCTAGTCTATGAATGTCACACACTTGAGTTCGCAGAGCATGCACGCATATAAGTAGGTGTATGGGGATCGGGATGCCGAATCATCCTCAAAATTGTGTTCACTAATTGACAAAAAAAAAAAACACATTTTAATTTTTGAGCAAGTCAACCCAGAAATCAAGGGCAAAACATTAATGTTTTAGAGTTAGAGTAATTTTTAACCTGATTTAAAAGGAAGAAACGCGTTCTGGAATATAGAATTCAGCCTTAAACATGTTTTTAATTATATTTCAATTGGTTGATAAATCTTTACAGTTGTTGAGAGAACACACCCTGCAGACACGAGCCACGCTCTGATCCCTCTAATGAGATCCCCGGGGATCGACTGTCCTCTGCCAGGCCAGCCAATCAGCTGCTGGCGTCCACTCTGACGTCTCTCCCTCCTCCACACAGGTCGAGCCGAGCCGGACAAGGACAGAGTGATGTGGCTAGCATGGCGAGCGAGAGAGATGGCGCGAGGACTTGACCCGCCCGTTGCAGCCCCGTTGCGCCCGCCTTGTCCGCGACTCGGCCACCCGCCATGCGTAAGCGGATTGCGAATTAGTGGAGAACTGGAGTATCCTGCTTTCCTCGCAGCTCTATGCTGCCCCCTCCCCCTTTTCCACAACGAAAACAAAAGAGGAGCGGGGCGCGATGCGACAAGCACGAAATAAGAAACGAATTGAACCGCTTGGCCTATCTGCAAGGGGAACACTGCCAGAAAAATAAAAACGCAGTTTCTAGATATTTAGTTCCCGTGCTAGAATCAGTCCACGACAGCGTTTCCTCTGCAGCTAAGGTTCCAGCATAGCGGCTAAAACTTTAGCTGGGCCGAGAATAATTTTGTTGCGCGCAGAATGAGTTGGTACTCACGTAGAAGGGGATGAGCCCGTTGGCGCGGTCCTTGCAGAGCGCCTCTCGCAGGCGATCCCCCCGCAGACTCAGCTGGTCGTCGCTCTCAATGTAGCGCATCTGGACCAATCCGATCAGTCCCGCCTTCTCCACCGACGAGTGAGCCTAGAACAGCACACACTCATTGCGCCGTCCTTCTTTCCTTTTTTTTTCTTTTTGTAAGTCGAGAGGTGTGCTGTAGCTCCCGCAAGTTCCCACGCAGAACAGGGAAGTCCAAAAGACATCAATGATACGTTCAACGACCTCTTTTGAAGTCGTTCATTTCAGGTCATTTTGACGTATTTTGGAGACTTTTCTTCCGTGGGCATTTTCGGCAGTTTCTTTACGCTCACCTGATCCGATGTGTACGCCACCAGACGACTGTTAATCTCTGCGTCTTCCAGGTCCGGGCAACGCTCCTTGTAGCGGCGTATTGCTTCGGTGCGGCCCGCCAGCAAACAGATGAATGTTGCCTCGCAAGCAGTGGTCTGCAGGTCCGAACGAACACAGAATACAAAACTCATTCTAAAGTCAGGAAGAGGTTGGTGAATACCTCCTCGAGACCTTAATATCCGAGTACCACGCATTCTGATCGCGAGGCTCAGGGTGTCCTAATGAGTCCGAGTCGAGGTAAGGGGCGTATGACCGGGTATTAATTCATACGTATATTAGTGTACTTTCGGAAAATTTTACCGTATTACTTAGTTGTGTATTATTGTACAACAATGCGATATGAAGCTTATTTACACGTAATAGTTCCGTACAGTTCTTATTCGAGTGACTACCTACTCTGTTTGACGTGAGTTCAGTATTCTCTGTCGGGGGAACAAGAAAATTTATCGTTTGATCTTCAGTCACTTTCTTTCACTCCTTCCCTTTTGAGTGCAATGTGATATAGAAACGAAATCGAAACGATGTCGAAAAGGCGAAATCGGCGTCGCGAAAGATGTCGTTATTCTGCAATTCTCACTGGGCCTCCTTCCCGTCCCTCCCATCTCACCTGGATGACGCCCCCGCCGGGACTGTCGCTGCGCAGGTGCAGGAACTCGTCGGGGAGGCCGGCCATCCGTCCCAGCCAATTCATCACCACCGTCTCCAGCTCCGTGGCGGCAGGGCTCGCTGCCTGCGATGACAAACACCAGCGATTAGCAACCCCACTGCCGCAGCCTGATCCAAAATGGGCTGGGACTTCCCTTTCCAGAAGCTAGAGATACTGCAGAGCCGAAGAGGTTCCATCGTCAAGTGATCCAGCCCCTGCTTCCCGAAACTCGAACCTTCAATAAGAAATGCATGATGCAGCTCTTTGCAGCGTGGCCAGCGAGGTTCCCACCCTCATACAGTGATAAATGCTTTGTCGAAATTTCATCGACCACGTCGATCGAGCTGACTTCGACGTCGACTCGACGTGATTTTGTCCCGCCGATCGACGAATTATCGATGTCGAACCTCGATTCGACGTCGACTCGGTGATCCATTTCTCACTGGCGTAGTACGCTGCTTGCAGGATCTCTTTCTCCCCTTCTCTTCTGGCTCTATAGCTTTCTCGTGACGGGATTCTTGAAAAGCGGTCATTCAACGAAAACGAATGTATGTTCTCGCTTGCTTACCCAGGTGAATCCGATGCAGTTAATAGCGTCAGCCAACATGTCCCCAAGTAGAGACGGATAGGAATTAAGTGCCGGGAAATAGGCGTGCATGTGAGGACTCTGCCAGTGCGTGACCTGTAAAATGAAAGGGGAAGCAAATTATTTCTGATATGTTCATAGTTCATAAGGGTCAATAACTTTGTTTTCATGTACATGTCTGAACATTATATGTATTATAAATGTTTTATCACGTTTCACTACTTTTGTAGCCGATATTTAATGCTGCTGTGTATTGAAGCCAATAGGGTATTCCAATGATAGCTAGACCGGAAATAAGAATAACAAAACGACACGGCGAGCGGGGGAGAGGGGTATTCCCGCTGCAGCTCCCCGCTCCCCCACTCGTCGTGTCGTTTTGTTTTTCTTATTTCCGGTCTAGCTATCATTGGAATACCCTATTGAAACATCATTGTTTTTAAAATCGTATTTTCGGGCCACATCATGATCGGAGAGGTTAGATGCACCAGGCATAGGAACATATTCCCCATGGGCATGTGAAATAAAGTGAAATAGTTCAAAATGCATGGGAAAAGAAAAGTGGAAAGTGAAAATAAAACGTGGGGATGGAATCGAAATCGTCGGCGCGTTGTACTTCATGTAGTAGCAAAAGGAGCAAAGCAGCGCCGTGTTACTAGCGCTCCTAGCGGCCGTCTTCGTAAAAACCTTGGCCGCATGCGGCAACGCAGCTCCCTCGTCCACACGAGCGGAGAGGGACTCGAGACGACGCGACGCTGTGAGCGCACCCGCACCTGGCACCTTGGCGCTACCTGCTACATTTCTCATTTGTTTCGGAGTGTGTAGGCCATGCTGTTTACTGCACGTGTGTTTACTACGCGGTATTTATTTGCGACTATCAATCCAACGTCGTCAGTCCACGGTATGTTATCAAATCGCGTTTGAAATTTCCATTTTGGAATGGCGTGGGTCGGGGCCGGGAGGACGCGCTGGGGACGCGGGCGAGTGAGCGTGGGTTTGCTGCAGGCCCTGCAGGCCTAGGGTGTTGCCCCTGATGCTTCGCCGTTCCTTGGCCTGCTTTTCATCATTTCCGTATCGAATTTGTTTTCGAAGTTTTGTTTGGCCGGTTCATTGCTTCGGATTGCGCACATACATGGACAGATGGTGGTTTGGGCTTTTATTCTGTGATTCGTTTCTTGAACGTCGTGTAGCGTGTGAACGAGACCGAAGTGGCGGGAATGCTATGCGGCTCAGAATGAATTTTTCTGTGATTTGATAGCAATTTTCTGACTAAACAGTTCCCCGCGTATTTACGATATGTTAGACTTTTGCTTTTCTGCATGCCTGTCTTGTTTGAAAGTTAAATTTCTATACTTTTGATGATGTGATCTGGGTGTGGATCGACCGGAAACGACGGTTTCTCGAAATGTGCTTGTGTGTTTTTTCAGCGTTTTCTCATTTTCAGTTCGTCAGAAACGCACCGCTTGCCGTGGTTGTGTCAAAGTGGCTGTGAAATGTTAATTTGCAATCATATCACAGTCAACTTTGATACGCACCAAGGTAATGCTTGTCAGCACTTAACCTCTCCTCAAGGATTGTTGTGTGAACTCTTCACTGGTTTGGCTGGGACATGATGATATTGAACATATCACAGCTAGAATCAGTGAGGAGAGCCACTTGCAATGTCATCAGTGGCTGTACTCCTTTGTGAACTTCATCATTTGTCTGTCATGGGCTTCTCGCTGATATTGATGTGAAATGTGTGTTCGATCATATCACAGCTTTATCAGCGAGGAGTACCATGAATTTTATAACCGCATCAGCATTTCCTCCATCAGCTCTCTGGACTTCCTTTCAGCATGGATCCTACATGATTGAATTAAATGATCTCTTTCATTGCAAAATTCATGTGCAAATGTGTGAGAATTCTCATATCACGTCATCATTCCAACATAAATATGGTGTTTAGATTAACCGTTGAGGTTAAGTCAGGAATCGACCTGACATTCTTTTTGGAGTTAAATTTCTTTGAGTATTGTACATGAATGTGTCGTTTGATAATAAAATCAGTTAAATTGTGATCTACTTGTCTACCTGCTTCAAATATTTCCTAATGCCAGGATGCGAATTATTACTAAAAACACTTTCTATTTATATGAATTATTAAAATACATTTTGGTAATATCTTATTCTCTCATATTCTTTTCTCACGGGTGGAGATTTTTCAGTTTTCTTGTTTGAGGGAAATTTGGAAGATTTTATTCGATGGACAAAGAAGATTTTATTGGAGGAAATTTCATCCTGCAGTGCTCGTGCTGGGGTGCTGGGTGTTTAGTGTCGGTTGTATTAATATTCACATGATTCAATCATGTGAATATTAATACAACAGACATGATTGTTCAGCGGGCTGGCCCCGCGCATGTTCTATTATGGGTCGGAACCAGTTGACGGGGAGGTGAGGTGACTCATACTCACCCCCGGCATGATGACCCGCTCCACGTCTTGGAAGATGTCTTCCCACGACTCGGGCTCCAAGGGCGCGCTGTCCGGGACCAGGTTGTGCAGGTAGCCGGGCTTGACGTTGGGGTAGACCCGCCTGCTCCGGATATTCTCCAGGTAGTCAGCGATGTAGTCTACCATCTCCTTGCCTGCGACAACACTCAGACAATAGAGCCGAGCAGAGCCGGTGTCAGGGTCAGGTCGCCATTCAACACATCTATTCAATAGGGGAGCTCTTTCAAATCGCTTCGTGGTAAAGAGAAAGACAAGGAATTCTTACAGGGCCGCGTTTTAATTCTGACTTGTCAAGTTATTCAAAATCGAAAGTTCATAGCTGGCCGCGACGATCTCGGACCTTTCCTTCGGCTTGGCTTGGAATACAGCTCAAGTTTCAAAACTGTTCCAGACAAGGGATGCAGGTCGAAGTAGCTGAAATCAAACGAGAAATCCTTTGAATCCAAGGTATTGGATCGCTCTGTAAAATAGGAAAATCTGTTTCGGTCGCGACCGGATGAGTCTGCATAATTATCCCGGGAGAGCGTGCATTCTTGCAGTGCGCGCCTGTGGCATTTCCGCCCCTGTCTGGAGAGCAGGAAAATTAGTGAGCTGGAAGAGACAGAGAGCCACTGTTGCCAAACTAGCAGCCAACTTTATCCCTGCTTTATCCCATCTTGTCTCCTAGTCTCCTAGACGTTTGATAGGGTCGCATTCTGGTCCGGTCGAAGTAGCATGAGATCTGTCCTGTCGGCGCCGGAAGGCGTTGGGTAGGCAACATGGCGGACAGTGCTGCGTGCGGGACAGCACCTCGCCCGGCTGCAGGCGCTGCCAGCTGCTGCTGCGACCGGTGGCAGAGACTGGCAACGGGCGAGTCGCGAGTAGAGAGCCTGGAAGGAGAGAGGCGACAACTGTCATGGCGGCAGCACCCCTGGCATCCGTCTGGGCACGCACAGCCGGGACAGCGCATGCGCAGTGTATTGCTACCTGGGCGCGCGGTGAGGGCGCGGGGTAGGGCGGACACAGCTGGATCCCAGGCCCGCTACCGCCATGACAGTTGTCGCCTCTCTCCTTTAGGCTCTCTAGTCGCGAGTGAAGCACAGAGGGGGAGAGGACCGAGTTCGACCCGGAGTCTCGTCTCTACCGCAGCTCGGGTCAGGGGCAAGCTGGGTTATTAGGATTCCCTCACGTGAGGCGGTTCCTCGCAATGCATTCTGGGCTTGTTAAAAGAATACTCTTGTTTCTCCGGCAGATGCCGGCCCGAGGCCTTCCAGTCCCTACGCACTCACATCCGCTGGATGGCGACTGGGCCGATTATCATCTCCAGCCCCCCCTCCCCCGTCCCCCTTCTCCCCACTCAGCTCGTATCGTAACATGGCCCTCTCATTTGCTCGCTGCCCGTTGTGGTGCAAGTCAGTTCCGACTTCCTTTCTCTTCCCTGAAATTCTCTAATGTTTGATATTGTAGCACCTAGCCCTTGATTCGCGGCTCGAGTCTCTGCGATATGTCGCGTTGTGCTCGTTTCGGACAGTTGCCGGTTTGGAAGGAAATGAGGGCCACTAGCCACGGCTCGCCAGCCGGTTGTGCTATCGCCCAGAAGCACTCTGTCCTGCCTTTTCGCACATTTTCACCCTCGAGGGTAGTGGAAAGAAATGGACCCAAAACATGGTGACCAAAGCCGAGGGTTTGGCGTCAAATCTGCCGTCCAGTGTGCGACTTCCACGCGACGGCTGCTGCCCTGCCTCCAGCTCGAGCAACTTGTTGCAACGAGACATGGCCGCCGTGAGGACAGCTGCAGCTGCGTTCCATACTTCGCCGCGCCGCTCCTCGACGTGCAGTGCCTATCGTAAGTACTTCTTATTTCTCAGTTTTAACAAGGGGTCGCCCATAAATGACGTAAGACAAAATTGGCCTCTTTTTGACCCCCTCCCCTCGGAAGGCTAATAACCTAACCTCGCCATGTTTTGGTAAAGGACCGTAAGGTGGGCGTAGAACCCCCCCCCCCCGGGCCTTACGTAATTTATGGACAGCCGCCAATATCCCTCGGTAATTGTGAACAGCCCCTCATCAGCTGTAATTGTGGGGATTGTGGGTCGCTGGGTCGGAGGCGCGTGGATGTCGTGGGGGTTTTCTTCGGGCCTATGGGGGCGCAAGTGTCGCGCGGGGGCGGGGTGATGTTGGCTGGAGGTGGGGGCGGGGGCGATGGTTGTGTAGGGTACGGTGATCGCTTCCGATCCACAGCCAAGCCGAGCAATAAGGCTGCAGCTGAGCTACGCCGGGCTACTGCAATAAAGCTTGTTTTACGCGAGCCGGGCGGCTGGCGCGGCGTGGCGGCGCGTGGCGGCGCCTCGGACAGTCGCCTCGTATCGCCGGGATAGAGGCGTTCGCGAATGAGGCTGCCATGGCGGGGCGGGGCGGCGATTTGATACGCAAATTGGATTGGATGGTTAGCCTGAGACTCGGTGTCCCAGCATTCAGTCCGTCAGCGCCCGACCAGGCGACCAGCACGGAGTAAGGTGGCATACAGGATGGGTAGAGCAGAGCATGCCAGGGTGGTGACCCGACCCGCGCTCACTAGAGAGCCCAGGCTCTCTACACTATAAATGTCTAGTAACTTTTTTGTTCGGACTTAGTAACAATTTTATACATAACTAGAATTAGTAACAAATTTTGGAACGATGTAGAAACAATTTCGTAAAAATTGTGTGGTTAAGTAGAACAAAATTGTTGCTAATTCTAGTTATGTTTAAAAAATTTACTAAGTCCGAACAAAAAAGTTACTAGACATTTAGAGTGTAGCGTTGGCCCCCTTGCTCTGTCCCATATTTGGGAGGTCGCCGTGGGTCGAGCAGGCCGCGGGCCGAGGGGCGAAGCACTCGGAATTTTCGTGTACACCGTATTCCCACCATTGACGACCGTTGACGACCCCACTGACGACCAGTGGACGACCATGGACGACCTAAAATTTGCACACCCGACGATCAGAGTGCTTCGCGCCCCTCGCCGCTGGCCCTGATTGGCCAGCGCGACACCGTCCCAACCCAGCATGCTTTGCGCTGTTTCTGCCTGTCCTGCCCCTAAAGTCCTGGATACTCTGGCAAAGAAACGCGCTGGCTGTCCCGCCTAGTCCGCCATCTTTACTAGTGACTGGTGGTGGGGAAGCAACTGCTGCGACTGCCGCACCAGCCCAGTATGGCACAGAGACGGGAAACTGGTGGGCTCTACCCAGTGAGAAATGGTGGGTCGATTCGATATCGATTCGACGTCGTTTCGACGAAAATCACGTCGATTCGATGTCGGAACGATGTCGATTCGACCTCCATTTCTCACGGGGTAGAGCCCACTAGCGCTTTCTGTTTCTGTCGCACTCACTGAACTCTTACGGCGGGAGGAAGAGAGACAGATGCAAAGCCCGATCAGAGCCCACCACTTTCCCGTCTCTAGTATGGCAACTAAAGGCGTGGTATGAGAAATTACGCACATCGCGTTTCTTTACCAAGTATCTTTACTGCCACCCTGCCCCCGTCCTTGTTGGCGGCCTTGCAGCGCGGCGCTGCCGGCGCTGCCCTCCTTGTCTCGGTGGTGTCCTTGATCGAGAGGCGCCTCTTTCTTTGTCGTTCGGCCCTGAGCCCGGACGGCCTTGAAAACGATTGAGGTTGCGAAAGTATGCTTAGTCGATCTGATGTCATCTCATACCTGACCCAGTCACTTGGTGTCAGCAGCGGTCAGTTAGTTCCGAGACTGCACAGCATTAGCAGGTGTTTGTCATTTTGTTAGTACAGTAGCCAATCGAAAAAGGAGTAGATTAGCTGTGGAATGTTGTTTATATTCACTGCAAGTTTCAAAACTCCAAGTTGAAGGGCCACCCTTCAACCTTATGGGAATTAACCATAGGCCATTCCCTATTCCTTCAAGTTGAAGAATTGAAACTTTCTGTGTTTTGAAGAGGACGACTGTATTGAATTCGCCCACCACCTCCTCCTTTCGAGAGCGAAGTAGCTTCGGACATACCGTTTTCGGTACTAGTTGATCTCACTACTTCCTCTGCCTTTAAAATACCCCGTTAATCGTTTGTCGCCGGGAATCACACCGCTCTGTTTTAATCTCTCCAGTTTTCCGCCTGTCTTTCAAATTACATCCGAAGTACACGACTTATGTAGTTATTTTACCCCATACCTTAAGCTCGCGAAGGGTGCGAATTCTTTTTTTACGATTTCCGGATCGAAGTGGGATTTCAATTCGCAGAAGTGACTCAGTTCCGGACTGACGCTCCCCGCCTTGTGGGGGTGGTGGTGGAAAAGGGGGGGGGGGGGGCGATATCTTACTTTCGATTGCATAGACAAAACCACTTGAGATCTGACAGAGACCAAGATAGAATCGAATTACCAACATCGAGAACAAACATGTTGGATTAAAATAGTGTTAATGACGTTCACAACAGAGCTGTGCTTGAGAGCAGCGGTTGGACTGTAAAATAAATTACCGTCATTTTACGAAAAATCTCCGGATGATTTTGGAACAGTAATATTTCGTTTTGAGACATTTACAAGTGTTTCGTCATCAGGAAGAGTTGTCAGTTATGTCCTACAAATATTGTTCACGAGATTTGTCGTCAAGTGACTATAAATTCGTAAAACAAGGTTACAGAACAGCTCGTAAAGTAACGAAATTATTTGACAAAGAAGGGTAGGAAGTACAGAAAGGGAGATGATACCGTTCTATAACCGATTGAAATTGAAGGGTTGAGCAGAGCAGGGCGACCAATGAGACTTCAGAATACGTCCAACGAACTGCCCTTGATCTCTACAGCAGGCCGTCGAAACGATTCTAGGGAAGTCCTTTCGGTGCCATTTTGATATCTTTTTGGATTTCCCTGTTCTGTTTCAGTTTCCAGAAGAGATACCAAACTCCTGCCTCGCTCTGTACTCTTCTGTATGTATCAGAAACACCCTAGACTCCCTGGGAGGTCCTGCCACCTCGTCCGGTAGTTCAGGTGCACAGCCAGGGAGAGAACTGCAGGACATGGACGCAGTTAACTACCTGTCGGAAAAGGCTCGGGGGAAAAGGGTTGGGTCTCGCGGCTGAGGCATGGTGAGGAGCCCGGGAGTTAAGACGGTCATAATTTCACCATAACCCCGTCAGGGGGAAATCTCTACCCCCCCTTATCCTGCTAATATCGAATGCTTCGCTCCCATTTTTAACTTGTCTGCGTGATGCCAAATCTGCCGTAGTATCGCTCGCCGGGTCGTGTGGGGTCGTGCACAAAGTGTGTATTTGATTATTTCCACCCCCATTACACCGCACTTAGTCCCGCTCCGCCTCCCCC